>JAQIWH010000008.1:0-139081 GCA_034695005.1 Cryptops parisi | reverse complement strand
CTTAACCAAGTTTTTAGCAGTGATAAATGCATATTATTATGTTGCCCATGTGGAAAACAAGTTACAGTGACAAAAAAAGCCATGCCATTTCGACATGTTTGTATTTTTTTACAAAGTAAATAAATGTACGATAACAAATTGAATTAAACGTTTTTTTAAATGAAATTTATAACTTCTATTGTGTAATAGTGTTTTTAAAATAAATGCATATTTTGGTACTTTTACGTGCATAAATAAATGCATAAACATCCGGGTCCTACTTATAATTAAGCGTTCAAATAAGTGAATGCTTTGCTAATTATTAGGTTACTATTAAGTAGGTATGTTGTGTCGCAGACTGTGAAAGTATAATTGACATTGACCTACAAACACTACTTCCAGTGCTGAATGATTGCTGTTGTCTGATTGGGCAATGTCATACATTCAAACCAAATTGACCAATTAAACTTGAGGCTTCAACCTCAGTCCAGGCGTTTGAATGCTTCTGTCCATGTAATTTTTGGAGTGGCAGGTCAAACAATTTGTGAACTATTGTGATGACAGCGTTTTGCTCAACAAATAAAAAGCAATTTGGCAAAAAGCTGAGATCACAGATGTGCACAGTTGCTTGACGTGTCACACCAGAAATTACCAGTGAAAAAAGGCCTTCATAGAGGATATTATTATTTTTCAACTTTTACAAATATACCCAATACCCATTCACACTTATTAAGCTCATAGTTCATATCAGTAAAAGTTATCATGAAAATTGCTAAAACAACTTATATGCATTATAATACTACCTTAATAGCTTCTACAGGCAGTGTATTATGGTCCACATTTTGCGCGGTTTGACTTTCCGAATGAAGTAGTCGATAGAGAACGACGAGCTTTCCTGCACTGTATATTCTAAAAATTCATCAAAAGAAACATTAAAATTTACAATTATAAAGCGGGGAGATACAGGATAAATAACTAGCTGTAATTTTACTTTTCTTTTTCAATCATGTAAGCCAAAAGATTATCCAAGCATTTTTGAAATGCTAAATAGAAAGCCATAGCACCAAAATGACGAGTCGATTGCAGATGGCCAAAATGCTTGGTCGTGTTAACGTGATCATAAACGGTCGATATCGTCTGTGAAAACCAATTATTTGCCATATAAATTTACAAAAGCTCACTCAAAAGAATATATCAATAGTTTTTGGTTGTTACCTTGATGTAGAGGGGATCATCAGGTTCAAACTGAATTGCAGCCATGTCCAATATATACTCGTATTCCTTTTTTTCAATCAATTGCTAGCAAATTAAATGAAGGAGATACATTACATTAGATGAAATACATATACAATAGAATTTTGAGGAGTTGGGTTAGAATGACGGGGTAACTCCAAAAAATGTAGTTTTGAGAAAAATAGCAAATACTATATTAGCACCTTTTAATTTAAGATTATTAAAATAAAAATTCCTGTCAAGTGTATATTTATAGAAGAAAAATTAGCAGGTTTTGCAAAAAAATCTGTTAACTTTGGTTGACACGCCTCAAGTTTACGAGCTAATTTAAAAATGCAATTACGCCGTTATTCCAAATATCGTGCTAATTTATAAATGCATTTACACCGTTTTTCCAAAGATCAGTATCTTTTCCATTGTTTTGGAAGTGAAACAACCAGAAAGTAAAGTGACAAAAATCACAAAAAAATTTCAGATTTACAATAGTCACGTTCCATATTCTTGCTCCAAAAAAGTCCAAAAGTGAGAATTATATGCAACCCAATCGTTATAGACTGGTTTAAAACGATTCAATACATGCATTTTAAGGAATAACGACATAAGTGGATTTACGTAGTTTTTTTTCTTCCAAAAAAAATATATTGATATAAATAAAAATCCCACCTTTAATTGTTCTTCAGCAAACATCAAAGGAACCTTAATTTTTCTGATTGGCATTGGAAAAAAATATTGGTTCATTCTATCCCGTTCTTCCCACGATGCACTTCGAAGCGTTCCATCGACCTCCCGCACAACAATAAGGCGATCCTATGAAGAGTTATGCATTGAAACAACTACAGTAGTTGAACTACTTCATTATGAACATTAATATAAGATGTTCCTAAAAGATCTAGTCTGATTTTAACCACAGATGCTATCCATCAAAAGAAAGCAGAAAGTCCATTCAAACATGGGTCCGGAAATGCATAGTTCATTTGTATGCCGAAAACGATTATGAGACCATAAGACAATGCATTCATGTGACTTCAACCTGTGTCATGTCGGAAGGGATGCATTTCCAGACCCATGTTTATATGGGCTGCTAGCTTTGTTTTGATGCATCTTTGATTAAAAATTTGACTAGAACACCCTGTATCTTAATAATAAAAAAATATGTGCCTACCCTGTTACTAACTCCGAGGGATATGTCGGTGAAAATAAATTTGTATTTTTCAAATTGCTGTATTTGTGGATCGTAAGACAAAACTCTGTCGATGGGCACTCTTTCCCTTAAAATTGGAGGAATCTGAAGTTTTTGGCGAGCAACTCGACGAGCTTGACTTTTCAACTGTATATAAAATAAACAATTATGAATAAAAAGTTACTATACCGGTATACACATTACTGGCAATGTATAAAATCCAGGTAGCCTATAAAACAGGCGTGTAGGCAGAAAATTTTTTTGGAGGTGGCCTTAAATTACGGAAATTCAAGAAAAAACGTTTTTTTAACATAGGTAGTGTTACACTGGAAAATATTTCGAGGGAGGGGGGTGCACTCCTCCCTCTGGCTACGGCCTTCCAAATAACATTTCTCTATTGTGAGATCTATTCTCAATTTTAACACTGCTTAATTGTCTTTAGCAGTTGTGAAATCCACATACACACAGATCTGTAGCAACCACGCAAACGCTGACAATTTACTGCAAAGACATAGCCAATGATGAAGTGGTTGGACATGCATGCGCCTCAAGAGTGGAGCATGCGTCCAAAATATTTAAAACGAATGAAATTGTAAAGTGCCGCATTAGGAAGCATTGTAAAGCCGGATGCTATTCGATTATACCTGTTTCAATTCTTCATCTGTGACAAATTGGTATACGGGTTCCTTGGGCTTTTGATGAGTCTTTAAAATTTTATCGCAATAAACCGACGTGATACGGTGTAAAATATTCTGGACTCGTCTGTTGAAGAAAAACGGAGCTGGATCTCGAGAATAGATGGACTCATTTTGGACTTGCGCTCCTTGCACATCCACTTCTGACGACAAAGATTTCTTGGTCTCTTCGCTCTGGACTGGTTGTGTTGTATTACTTGAGATACCTAAAGACAAAATAAAGCGATGATACATATACCATAGGCTATGGAAGTGGTAGTTATTCAGTATTGGAAGTGGTCGAAGAGATAAACCAAAAATAATGCACGATTACCATTATTGTCACTGATATTGCTGCAACTTCTACAACCAATGAATACTTGAAATTGTTTGAAAATATCGTGTTTACTTATCAAAGCAAATCGTGAACGGTGGAGTGCTGCCATCATGTTTTCAAGCTGCTCTCTGGTGCTGAAACTGTTCAACTCCAGGTAAGAATCCGAATCCGATCATCACTAGTAATGCAGCTAATGTTACCAACAATTCGGATTCCTACAATCAATTGAGTTGGTTTTAGAACTTTCAAACGGAATTGCAGTGATGAACTGCAATTTATAATTACTTTTACTAATTATTTATAGTATTATAAAAAAAAACCAATACGTCTATAATTTTACGTTGAAGAAATAACCCCACCTAAGTACAGTATAATATTATCAAATTTATTCTGGTGGTAACAACTTAAAAATAATGTTTAAATCAAGCCAATATAATTATGATGAACTTTTTGTTTTGCAATATGTCAATTATTTCAAGAAAAATGTATTGTATTTATTTTGTAATTTTGTGGAGCAAAAACAACAGCGCAGGATGAAATAACACAACAACAATGAAAGTTTTTTCACCAGTGTGATCTCTTTGATACTTTTGTAAGTCAGATACATCAATAAATCAATTTGTTGCAAACGGGGCATTTGTGAGGTTTTTCACTTGTGTTACTTCTTTCAAGTTCATGAACTTTCAAGTTAGCTGCAATTCCGAAGAAATTTTCACAAGTAGAATATTCATAAGGTTTTTCACCTGTGTGAATTCTTTGATGACCTTTGGGTCATTCACACAGGTGAAAAACCTTACGAATGTCCCACTTGCATAAACAAAACAAAAAGCGTTTGCTTGGACATCAGGATTGAAAGCTCGTCAGAGAATTCACACAAGTGAAAAACCTCACGAATGTTCCAACTGTTTCATCAGCTGTTTGGTGAACTTTAAATTGCGACGTGAAACAAACATCTTTTTTGCAAGTGGAACATTCATAACTAGTGCATTTATTTAGTATGTGAAACAATATTAACACTAAAAACAAACAAATACCTCAGTTTTCAATTAAAACTATTTGGAGAAGTTTATTCTCCCACGAAGAAAGAGAAAAGTTCTTAGAGGCATATTCACTTTCCCTAGACAAGTCAATTGTGGACAATGAAGAATTTTAAAAGGTGACATTATAAAATCGGTTGTTAATTATTTTTGCCATTGCATCTTAAGGGGAGAGAATAGTGTGGGGAAAGTAGTTGTGGGATAGAGTGCAAATGTTTTCCCAGGGCCAAAATTTGCTCTCAGCCACTCTGGATGTTACCAGGTTGTTGAGTAGAATTCAGGCATTGTGAACAAGTAGAATGCCATGCCTCTTTTGCCAGAGTATGAAATAACATTCAACTGTTTAGGTTAGTTAAGCCAAGGCTAGTAAATGCATTTCTCTAAACAAAAAGGAAGATCAAATTTAGGCTTAATGTTAAGCTTACTATTCCAATTCTAATTTTATGGATTGTTTATCTATTGAATGTCTGAATTTTATACATTGTCGGTAACATAAGTTAAAAATAGATAATAGTCAACATTACATATAAATATACAGTATAAATAAAACAATATCCCTCAATGTTCTTTTTAGAAAGTAAACTAAAAGTAATTAAAAAGTCAGAAAAATATGTTACAAATTAAAATAAAAATGTTTAAAATACCATAACTTAAAATTGCAACAATATGATTGATTGATATTTTGCATAAAATTCATAAAGTTTTATCAACAAAAATTTCTAGTCACATAAAACTCACAAAAGATAAATAGTTGTGAGATAAGCTCTCATCCACATGATATCAAGAAAAATTAATCATGTTTTACTGCAGTTAAAATTTAATGAAAAAAATATATATATCAAATCGATGCATCGTGTATCCAAGTATAAACAATGCAACTATCAAATAATTGAAACATTCATTATTTTGCAGTTATTTTTAGCTGGAACATGTTATGCAAGGATTTATTGTTTAACCAAAAATCTAAATGAAAATAACAACAACAAAAAAAAACTATAGTTCATTGGCTATGGTTTACATCATCACTTAGAATGCTACTTTCCATTCTGCAATTTAATTTACAAAATTATAAAAGTTCACTTATAACCCTGTCATTAAAATGAAAACTACACGTTCCAAAGAAAGTACCAGACTTGTGCAATGGCTTCCAGAACGCCAGTATACCCCGGAAAGAACATTGGTTGGTAATTGGTCTGAAGATGTAGCAAAGGTGAGATAATGGATTTCTATATATTTTCAACAGATTATGTATACAAAAAAATTAAAGGGGACATTATTAACAGCGTTGCGAACGACTTCCTCCAAATTACAACAGTACATATAAAAAAGAGTTTGAGTATTTGGGTACGGAATCTGAATCACCAGCAGAAAGGCGAAAGGGCGTTGGTCGAACTTGGATCAGCAATCAGGTGAAAAATTATACTGTTTATACAGTAGTATTCGTAGTTTATAAGTATTTATACTATATATTTGGTAAACTAAGTAATTTTTCCCCAATAGGACAAATCGGGTCGTTTGTTCACCGATTCATACGCCCTTCCAGTATCGCCTAGTCTTGTGACCGTGTACGATGTCTTCTTCAACAAAGGGGTTGATCGATTGACAGCAGGTGCAGACAAGTCTTTTTCGTTATTCAGAAGACCAATTCCTCCATCAGGAACACCCTATTATTGGCGACCAGGTTATTACGCTAGTAGGCAATACACTTTCAAACAAAATGCATCCATAGTTGATGTTTGAAGATTAAATTAATATCAGCTTTGCCAATACAGTTTTTGCGAATCTTCGCTTAAGATATACAGAAATTCATACCACTCGATGACTTTACAGAACCTCCCACGAATTGGGGGCTGTTGGAAGAAAAACGCAGAGAATGGAATGAAAAACCTACCATGCAAACTGAATCGTCCGTGTACCAGCAAGATTTCTTGGGGTATGGCAAACCGAAAACCTTTCGGGTTGAAAAACATGGCGTTTCTCTAAAGCCAACACTTGGTGAAAAAAATCTAACGGTGAAAGACTGGGAAGAAAGAGGTAAAGAAGAACAGTTGTTGCCGATCCCTTGGAAAGCTCCACAGCCTCGTTTTCCTGGACCATTGGCAAACACTGCGGTAGCTAAACCAGAGGATGACAGAAATCGAGACTGTGGTCAGAGATTCGCGGCTAAGCAATCTCAACCGCTGCACCCAGTTGAAAAATGGGCTGCAAACATCTATCTTGCTTGATTCATCTACAAGTTCATTCGGTTATTCTTCTCAAAAAAATCACAAAAATTAACAATAACAATAAAAACAGACTAGTACTTGAAATATGAAAAAAAAATTATGGAGAAAAAAAAAGATTTAAAACAAAAAATGTGAAGATTCACACTAAACTTGATGATCGAAATTATAATAAAAACAAAACATTGCTCTCTAAAATGTTATTGCTTCAGTTTTGATTTTTGATTTTATTTTAACAAAACCATTTGCTGAAAAATACAAATTTGAGGGAATGTAAAGCAGCATTATAAAACTCTGGTCTAGTTTGTATGTATGTTTTTCGCGCAATCCTTTGTTTCAGGAAGGCGAAACATTGAAAAGTTTAGTTATCGTATGTCACTACCTAGTCAAACGTAAGAAAGTTTTTGTTTACAATACGTGTGTTATTGACAAGTCGGGTGGAATGACAGCGTAAATCAAAAGATGTAGTTTTGAGAAAAAAAGGGCAAAAACGTATAGCACCTTCAAATTTAAGATGAAAGAAAATTCGTGTCAACTGTATAATTATAGAAGAAGAATGAACAGGTTTTGCAAAAAAATCTGTTATCTTTAGTTAACAAGCATTCAATTTCAAAATTCAATTACGCCATTATTTCAAATATCATGCTAATTTATACGTCGTTTTCGTTCTATTGTTTTGGAAGTGAAACAAGTGAAGAAGTGAAACGACAGAAAGAAAGAAATCACAAAAAATGTACAAAGTCTCATTCCATCTTCTTGCTCTAAAAAAGTCCGCAAATGCAAATTATAGACAACCTAATGTCTTTACGCTATAAATTGGTCTAAAACGATTCAATATATTCATTTAAAAAAAAAATATAACGTAAGTGGATTTACACAGTTTTCCCACCCTACTCCTCAATTACAAGATGTTATTTCATACTTTGCCGAAAGATGCTAGGCATTCTATATAATTCCTAGATTACATACATTGCCAATAACAGTTTGTTAATGCTTTCAAATTCTTGACAATTGCCCATGATATATGTTAATATATGAGAATCTCTGTGCATTCTCTAACGTTTGACCTATTATTTTGTGCGCTGAATTTCTATTCCGTCTTTCTGTGTTTTCTGGGAATGTAAGACACAATACACGAGTACACATACACACACATAACGAACGAACATCGTCAAACTTGTTCATATATTTAGAGTTTCTTTTGTAGAGACAGATGAGGAACGAACAATTGAAACCTGATTTTTTGATTACATATTAGGGGGATAGCGCGAACGCAGATCCCCCGCTACCAAAAATTACGCGTCCGAGTTGCCCACATTTGGGGCAATCGCAGGGGTCAGCCCAACCGTAGTGCAATGGAAGAGCCTCACCCTGGGAGAACCACCTTAATGATCATGGTATCTCCTACGCCAGGTAAGTATGATTTTGTCAACTCGAGGCTGCGAGCCATCAAACAGCTTCATTTCAACGTCACTGACTTTCACTAACATGCCCACGCCTACTTAATTCATGTTTAGAGGTGAAACTTCCATTTCCACTCTACACAAAAACATGATGTTTTCCGTTTTATATTGTATTGAAGTTTAAAGAATATTTTTTGCATATAATCAAATGTGAATTTTATATGATACATGTCATAGGGACAACTTGAATACTGAAAAGCGTTGCAAGATGACGCTAAACTTCAAATATTGGTTTCTATTAGACAACTTCGAAGCGCGCGAAATTCAAACGTTCTAAACAACATTACGTGAATGCAGAAATTGCATAAAATTAATTAAAAACTATACTTTATGAGTATTTATACTAATTTTATCTACCATGTCTACTTGAAAGTCTAGTGGTATATTCACTATTCAAACAAATAATTCCTAAATATGATAACATATACAGTATATTAGGCTGAACCTCATAATTGGGGGAAAACAAAAGTTTTATAATGAGTCGGGACACTAGCTTATCTTGTTTCAATACTTAAAAAAAGTACTATTCTTGATAAATTTCAGAATTTAGAGGTGGCTACCAGAATTGAAAACATTGGTTTGACTCATAGAAAAGGGGAAAAACAAAAGTTTTATTTTGAATAGAGGCACCAGCCTCTTGTTCCAGTATTCAAAAAAAGTAATATTCCCAAAAATTGACTCATGTTAGATGACATTTACAAGTTGCTACCATAATTTGAAAGATTGGTTTGAAACTGGTAACATAACACGCGATTTTCAGATCTTGGTAGCGATTCCTAAATATTCAAAACTGATCTAATTTTTCCACAATTAAACAAATTTAGAATGTATCCCATCTATTTTTTAAAACAATAATAAGGACTACCCTACAGTATGTTAGTGCAAATTCGCTCATTGAGCGAAAAATAAAATGACTACAAAGCCTTATGTATAAATTTGCAAAATGAACACAACGCGAATTTCCCATTGTGGCATTTAATAAAAAGCTCCTGATGCGCTGTGGCAACGTAAAAACGCCACAACGTGAAATTCGTGATGTTGTTATATTAGTATTATGTAATTAATGTGGTTCATATTCGAACATAACGCGTTATTTCAAAGTGAAAATTTCACCATACGTCGTGAGCGTTTATTTTTTTTATAAAAACCACAACTCGATGTGATACAAATACAACCTGTGATATATTAATTGGCAACAATATTTTCAAATAAATATTTTTTTGTGTGACCAAATTAAACTTCGGTGATTCAAAGCGTTCTACACACGATTATAGATCTGGGTAGTTACATACGAGGTGCGATAATTTTAATTTACGGAATGGCTGCGTAATAGCGCTTGTGCAACAATGTGGACATAAACAAGTGCCTACGTTTGTTTAGACATGTTTTTAACTAATGCGTGCTAAATTCGTAAACCAAATAGAAAATTTATCATTTTTAAATTTATTCAATTTATTTTTAAATTTATTAGTGAGTGAACAATTGCGAAAACGATACAAATGTCTTGGAAAGTATGGAGTGAAAATAAGTAATAATAAAAATATAGAGCAGCGCAATTCAGAATTTCCCGACTAGGAAATCAATTACCAAAGTGGATTATGCTTTCTATTCACCTAATTTAGCCCCTTGTTATTTCTGGGGTTTCCCGAAAATGAAAACTGCCATGAAATGACCAACATTTTCAGTGACAAACAACGTGACAAAAACATCCAAACTTTCTGAAACTCCGTTTCTAGATGTTTCTACCAAAAAACAAAAAAGTTCCAGAAATTTCTCCACTAATGACAAACTTGATATATAGCTACTGTATTTTACTTGATATACTTTGAAGGTAACAACAGTAGCCGCTAGTGCATAGGTGTGAACATAATTTTCCTACAGAATCATCCTGGGAATTAAATTGTCACACCTCGTATGTTACAGTCGATGTATAAAACCGAGTCATCATTCTATAGCAGAGTTGTATTAATTATTAACAGATTTAATTAGCAGTTTAATTAGTTGACCCTTAGGTATGGTCCATATTAATTTCTGTAAAATGGATAGATTATGAAAATGTATACTGTATTTGAATTTGTCAACTATTTCGATTATCGTCAGGATATTTTCATATAAATAATAGTTTTTGCTGTAAGAATATTCATCCTTACAGTGATCAAGATGAATTATACCCAAAGGTCAACTAATCAAAGTGTCAATTAAAACAACTCTGTTGTATAGAATGCCAAGCCTGATTTAGGTAATTTATGAAATTAGAAAAAAAAATTGTCTTAAATTATCATGTATACATAACTAAAAATACCATCACAAATAAACCAAAAATGAACTTATACTATTGTATACGACATCAGTACTGTGTAATGGGGTAATGATTCTAGCTCGTCTTCCTCAAAATGACACCAGTAACGAAGATACATTATACTAATTAAGCCATCAAATGTGAAGCTATTCATAAATTAGCATTATTTTTTTGGTCAACAAACATGATCATGTCTGGTTTTCAAATCAATTCATAAATAATTAATATTTAAAAAAAAATTACTCTTAACTTAAAAAGAAATGTCTTGCAGTTGACATATCACTTTTGTTTACAAAATTATTCAGTAGTTTGTCGTAAATAATTCTAATACATATAAAATGGTAATACTAATGTATAATACGGTACTTAACTATAAATATCAACAAATAAACTTATACTGTATCATAGATAAAACAATTACTGTTGCATTTTAGTATAACTGGTCTTCCTTAAAGAAACTCAAGTAATATACAACACACATTATACTAATTAAATCATCAAATGTGTAGTTATTCATAAATTAGCATTCTTTTTCGTTCAACAAACATGATAAAGAAGAAGGGGAGGTGTCTGGGGGAAAAAGAAAAAACTTGAAAAGATATTAAATGCAACACAAAAACCTGTTCAAAAACAAGTATCTCAAAGGAGGTCACACAATCCTCAATTATTTTGAGTCTCCTTCCTAAATAGTGCAACCTATTAACCTTGAGTAGTTTATCAATAAAAATTTACTTACTCGAATTTAACCATTAAAAAAAAAACCCATAATAAAAATAAACTAAACAAAAAATGCCTTATTATTGAATTCAGTCGTGAATTTTTAAAAACACGTACAAAATTTATTTTGTCCTTAAAACGTGTCGTGGGCTAGCAGGAGGTGAAGAAGATGACACGTTTACCTGAATGAACCTTCTCAGGGAAGTAAGTAATGTAACGTATATGGAATGAAAAAGATTATTAAAAATGTGTTTATTCTTATTCTTCTTCCTCACCATATGGACGACCTAGACAGAAGAGTTCAGTTAACTCCGGTTCCTGGAAATGCCAACTGAACATATGACGTCAGTGCCAAATTTCCAGTCTGGAAAACCCTACCACTTGGAATAATTTTTCGGATATAAAAGGCCTGTCCAAACTTCCAGTCTTGGAACAAGCTCACATTATTTGGTGGTTTTCGTGACTTGGTAGCCATTGAAATAAACCAGATCTGGAAACTCGAAGGATACAACACAGGTATGAATACATTTTTTTTTCATAATAAAAAGTAGTTATTACCACTGAAATTTGCATTATCAATGTACCAACAAAAAAACTGGTTTGTTTTCATTTATAACAACAAAATTTGAATCATGTTTTTAAGACGTGTAGACTAGGACTATTTGTACTACAGTGGAATCCGGTTATTATGATCACTTTGGGACTGATGTCTTTCGATAACAATAACCGGCTGATAACATTGGTAAAAATACATTAAACAGTGAGTTGGAACCGACTGAATATGATAAAAATAACGGATAACATTATCTTTGATTATAATAACTAGATTCCACTCCACTGTGACTGTATAACATAATGTGTAACCTGACCTTGAAAACCAATCTTCTTTTCCAATCTGTAAGAATGACATCAATGTCAATGGATGAATTTATCGTCTAAATAAATAATGGAAGCAGTTGATATCCTGTTACTTCATTCATGATCGTATGATGGTAACAACTGTTAGTTAACTTGCAGCAATTGTTGTTACACTTGATTCCAGTGCAATGTTGTCACTGCACCTGACAAAGAGCTCATACTTATAATAAATTTCATTACGTTTCAGAGTGTAGATCATCATGACTGCTGTCAATTTCCTAATTGTCTTCTTGTTGACGATTGTCTTAACCACACTAGCCGTGAGTGCCATTCCGTATGCAAGTTGCTATAGGTGCAGTGGATCTCCTGTTGTGATTGACCATTGTTGTTCGCAAGGATTTCAAGATTGTTGTAGAATGGCTAAAAGAATATTTGAAGGAGAATGAACATTCAAACTAAAGAAATATTAAATACACCATTTTCGTTTTTTATTCCATAGAATTGGAATTAACTATGTCACACCATTTCATATCATGTCATTATTGTAAGTTAAGAGCTGAGCGATGTAAGCCAGCTTATTACCAATATGTCGTTATAAAATAACACTGTAACCCGTGCTGTAGCACGTGAAGTTGATTACGAACAAAGAAATATTTGGGGGTGTTATAAATGTATATAATTCTGATTAAGTGAGGAACAAATCACTTTTGTTATTCCTAAAGAAATATGGAATGTTATGTAGACATTTGTTACTTGTTAATAAAGTTATTTGTTAATAAAGTTTTTGATTGTTGTGTGTAGTTAGTTATTATTGCATGGTTAAATAATATTGTTCTTTGCTATTTTATTACTGCGTTTGGAAGGGGAGAAGTAATCAGAATTTTACAGTGCAGCATGCAACGTCATGTTTTGGATTTTGTAAGAATTAGAACAGTAAATTATAATGAGTTTAGACCATGACTCTTCAGGTCACCCCTGTTTTAAGCACCCCCCGATTTACATGGATTTGTTTTTATGCGTTTTTGGAGCATTTTTTTACCTTTAAACACAAAAGGCCAAATACAAAAAATAAATTAAAACACAGGGTGTTCCTAAAAGTCTAGTCGAATATTAACCATGGATATACTACGCATCAAAACAAAGCGAAATTTCCATATAAACATGGACCCTGAAATGTTTTTGAGATATGAGGTGTGTCATGTGCAAGGGTAAAGTCATATTGTCTCATAATCGCTGTAGGTGTGCAAATGAGTATGCATTTTCGGACCCATGGGGACATTTTGCTTTGTTTTGATGCATAGCATCTGTGATTATGTTTATTATACCGAGTCGCAGATGATGATGCACGAACAAAGGGATTTCCACTGCAATTGTCACTTAGGTGCACTGGAATTGGCGCAGTGTTTCTACTGGTGTACTCGATAACCTTGAAAAAACTAGCTGGTCGTTAAGGCTAGATTTAAACAATTCATTGGGAGTAAATAAAATTCACTCGTTTCCACAGGAAACCGTTCATCAGGTTTACTTCCGTCGCATGACATAATAAGAATATCCAATTTTTCTTAGCAAGACTCGCTTACACCGTGATTTACTTGCAAACGAGGTAGTAGTTAAACTCGATACCTGCTCTCAGACAACTCCAGGTACAGTACACATCACTCATTACTCGCTGCTTCAATGCAAACTTCTTTTTCGTTTACCTCATTTATTGACATGGATTGTAACTCGATAACAGCTCGATTAGCATTTCAACATTTGCCAGTGGTTCGGTTTCCAAAGAAAACGCTCCAAGTTATCCTTCAACTCGGACCAAGGTCGTAATCAATGGTTTCTATAGTTTCATAATTAGCTGTAGTTTTTGACCTAGAGTTTGCAGCATTAACCCGATCGTGATCTAATAGTCTGATAATTATCGATCATGATGATTAATTTTGTTTTTTGTATCTATATTTTCACATCTACAGGGAATGAATTACTTTGTGATCTTAGTTGGCTTGCTGGTTGTGTGCACGCAGAAGAACGCAATGGGTATGAATTGCGCTGCATGTCACATCCTTGATGAATTCAGAGTGGCAACGTGCTGTGAAACTGCATCATTATGTTGTGATCGACTCACTAGGCTGTGTGAAGCCGATTGTGAAGAGGGTTTCTATTTCAAAACTGTTTGTTGTTCCATGTTCAATATGTGTTGCGTCT
This sequence comes from Cryptops parisi, assembly GCA_034695005.1. Taxonomy (NCBI): domain Eukaryota; kingdom Metazoa; phylum Arthropoda; class Chilopoda; order Scolopendromorpha; family Cryptopidae; genus Cryptops; species Cryptops parisi. Next base: position 124,886 of record JAQIWH010000008.1, on the reverse strand, counting down.
GAAACACACCAGAAACAAAAAGATGTTACATTCAAAAAAATCTTTTTCATCGAAAAGGGAGGGGAAGGGGAATGTCTACCATTTACACAAACTGAAATTAAAACATTAAATTTTTTGAAAACTTAATAGTATGGTATTGTCAGAGAACAGTATTATACTCACAGCCCATTATTTCACATTCCAAAATCTGATTTCCATGTTTAAACTCACTTTTGACAAGAGATCTGTTAAGTTCAGTTTGCATATCATATTCTATACAGATAGTTATGAAACCATAACTCATAATACTGACTAGTCATTATATACAATATATTTAGCTCTTTATGTCATTAGATGTTTTAGTAATGTCATACAAACATGTGCCATATAATTATATGATATGAAAACAGATGGATTGTGTACATTAAAAAGTGTAATCGAATAAAATAATTAAAATCAAACAAGTAACAATGCAATAATGTATTAATCTGCAATTCAGTTTGTTTTTGTTTCAGTTGATTTTTCACTTCATGGTGATATTACCTATTGAAATGTTTGTTTTTAATAAAATTTATCTTGTATTTGATAAAACTTAATAAAAAATGTCCACGTTGTGTTGTTGAGATTTACAATTTTTTGTTGTGATAATGTTGCATACATCCCTCCATCTACAGTGTGTAATTTAACACTCAAAATAAACACTCAAATTTGTTGCTTTAATACAACAAACTTCTGTTATGTTACCGGTAATGTATAGAATCCATGTCTGATTTAAGCAATATATAAAATTAGCATTGGAATAGTTATGTTATGCAATAGTTCGGGTTATAGGTTTAAATTTAAAATGTCATTTTAGAGAAAATGTTATTAACTGATCTAAACAATTTTATACAAGATGTTATTTCATACTTTGTCAAAAATGGCTAAGCATTCTATAGAATGCCTAAAAGTTGTATAGAATCGCTGGATTCTATATATTGCTGGTAACATAGATACATACAAATATTGATCATTACTCATGATCGATAAACAACATACTAATATTAAACATGTACAGTACATTAAAAATGTAAGCATACTGTTTATATACTGTCATTATACAATGTATGTACCATAATACATAATGCAAAAAATTCATTTTTAAAATTATTTTTGCATGTTTCGATTTATGCGAATTAAAATTTATGCAATCTGAGTAATTCGATATTTAATTTATGCGTGTTTTGAGTAATTCCAGTTTTGATTTCTGCAATTTTCGATTTGTTTGTTTATACAGGTGATTTATTTTTTTGTTTACATTGGACTTATGCAGTTTTTGAGTTAGGCGAAAAACTTATACGGTTTTCTTTTTTACGCGTTTTTTGGTACATTGGACTATACAGTATATTCTTATAAACGACTGTTGGTGGACGTATATACGTTCAATTCCCAGCTCGCTCACTTACAAACTCACAAGTGAAGCTAATATAAAGAGCATAAAAATCACAGTACCTACAAACCTACAATAACTCAAATAAAAGTACTGTACCAACTAAAATAAAAGTAGCGTAGGACATTTTGGGATCAGTTTCGTTGAGTGTGGAAATTGTAGGTCAACGAATAACCTGTTAAGTGATGAAATTAATACCGAATTGAAATTTTTCCAAGCCACGTTATGATGATACAGTCCCTCCAGAATTGATCAAACCGAGGAAACACAAAACTCAATTTTAATTTCCGCAATATAATATGCTATACTGAATTATATTTCCTATTACGAGATACACTACACATTTGGTTTGTATCTTTGTACACCTCTACTGTACACGTGAAATTGATGAAACTATCATGTTTAAAAAAGCAGACACAAATGTCAGATATACTCACCTAATAAAAACTGCGAAAGTAAGGCAAAAACACACATGTAATAATGTGTCGTGTAGTTGGTTAATCCCCACGAGGAAGTATGACGTGCGAAGAAATAGTTTTTGTGGCTTTTCGGTCACGAGGTCTCTCTCATCAGCAACGGACAGGGCATTCACTTAAGACTGGAGCATTTAGGGCAAGAATTCCACTTGTTTTACCTTTTACCATCCACCATGGAAGAAGGTAAATCCTTTCTGCTACTTTGAAAATCTTTTCCAAGGTACCGATGGCCAGGTTAAACTGAAAAAGAAGTGGAGAAAGTCGCAGGTGAGTGTCAACATTAACCTTTGATCTTTGTAACCAGAAATGTAAATTGGACTGATATATCATTTCTAACATAAAATAAAAAACCAGCTTACACACACAAACATGCGCACCTCGAGCTCTAATTCTCTCAATTACAGAAATTATACTACTTATTTTTACTATAATCATGGCCAATTTTGCAAATGATAGCATTCATGTGGTGAACATTACCAGGAGACATGTAGTTGAGATGATCAAAATTTGCTAGTTAACGATAATTCTTGTCGATTGTTATGTATTAAACGAACATTAAAAGTGTACAGTATTAGCGAATCGAAATGGGTCGCCAATATGCAAGATTGACATCAAATAACTGTTTTGTTTGATTTTCAATTCAAAAATCAATCTCGGTGACAAATTTCAGTTGTCACCACAAGTGAAATTTTAGTCTTTTAAAACACCAAGATAGATCTTTGAATTAAAAAAACCAAATTCACTCAGTTATTTGATGTAAATCTTGCGTATTGATGACAAATTTTACATGTCATCACGAATGAAATTTTAGTCCAAATTTGACACGAAACAATCAAATGTTGGAAAGGTTGCACCAAATTTGGCATTAAGAACTAGCAGGTGACCGAATCATCATCTTTCATGTCGATTTGGTCGTAAATTTAGTTTTGAAACTGCAGATGAAATAGTGTCAACTCAAAAATGTGAATATATTATCCATCAAAAATAAGAAATGGGACAGGGAGAGCATGTAAAAGATTGCTCCACAAAGCATTGAACGGAATTCATTTAAAATATAATGGCATTATAGTGATAGCTAAATAAGTGACCTGTTTTCACTTTTCTTTTTGTAACTAATGAAAATATTTAAAACCTAATTAAAAATGCCAATTATTCGGACTACCGTGCAGCTAATGATTCATACTAAGCATCGTTAGCCACGTTTTGAAGAGAATCTCTGATCCTAATGAGCTAATTATAGTGGAAAATTGGCAGCATGGAAAATGTTTTTAATGAAGAAAATTATCATAAAACGATATAAAGAACGAGATGTCCATTAGAAAAAATTGTTGACCCCATGGTTGAATGAGGGCAGTAAAATATCGATGGCCTCGAGCGAGAATATGAAAAGGAGAAAGTTTTACAATTCACTTTTACTTGATAGTGAAATGTAAAGAGATTAAAAAAAACAAAACCTGTAATATCCTCACTTTAAATCAAAGTATTTACAAGTATTATTCTAATCAAACCATAGTTAAATGTATAAAAAAGAAATAAAAGCGATAATATCCTTAGTTTGGTATTTTTACTTTAACGGAAAAGCCGCTTGTGGTGCTTGCGTATAGGTTTAGTTTATTGTTTAGGTTAGATAAAACAAACAACAACATATACATTTTATAATTAATGGTAAATTATGAAGTGTTGTATGCTTGATCTAAACTGTTATCTATACCCATAGACACTGGTTTAGGTTAGTTTAAAACAACAACCATGCTTAACCACTAACTCCGTAAGCGGCTTGTCTGGTTAAAGGAAGACTAACCTAAAGATTACCTGTTCGATTTTACACTTATTCAAAAATATGCTATGCAGTTTCCAATGATTAAGAGATAAAAATGTACGTGAAATGCCGTACTAGTAAAATGACTCAATTGAAATACCGTAAGTGTGAAACACAGTCCAATGATCATATACCCGATGACCAATAAGCTTAGTCCGAGATTCAACTGAAATACAGTACGTGTGACATGCAGAGTCCTCAAATTATGCAAGTACAACATATGCGATTACAATAATGCGAAAAATCCATCTAGATATTGGTTATATGCAAGCAATGTAGCTATTAATGTACGAGTGAATAAACCTTCTTGCAACCACCATTTTCTTTGGAATCTAAGATTATTGGTCATAACCTATTCTGTTGTGTTCGTTGTGACTTAAACCTAACAGGGCAGGGGCAATTGTACCCATTGTCTACTAGTCATGATCAATAATGATTCCTAATAGTTTTTATGACAAGAAGATTGTGACCAATCGTCCTACAACCAATCATCTTATGACTAAAAGTATCAATATCTTTGCCCTTTCACGAGATGAACATCACGTAGAGTGCAAATGCCATCAACCTGGAAATATCTATTTTAGTTTTCCATTTTATGGAAATTTCGATATACATGTATGCGAGTTCCAATTTATGCGAGGGTTTTTTTTTTCTCAGAATGTGACCTCTGTCTGAAGACTAATTGTACCACTCTCTTCTTTCTTATCCATTTTTGATAGATCTCAGTTTTTATATTATGGTTTATCTTTTCACTCAGTAACCAAATCATTGATTTAAAAAACTTACAATATCTTTCTTTTGTTTACTTAGAATAATCAATAATAAAAAAAGTGCTCACCCAATCAACATGAAGCTTCTTCCTATTCCCAACTTGATATTCATTTGGATGGCCATCACCAACTATCCAGGCGTATCATCGCACAATCATGAAACCACTGACAAGACCCCAACCGGTACCATGTCATCAGATACTACAGGAGTGCCAGTGTCGTGTTTCAGGTGTTCTGGTCCACCATCGATTCTGTTCACATGTTGTAAAATCAACAACATGTGCTGCAAGGACTTACTCCAGTTCTGCGAAGATGAGGAATGTCTCGAAGATCGAGAGTTGGCCAAGTTTTGCTGCAAGCACGAAAAGACTTGTTGTAAAATCGAAGCACTGTTTCCCAAAAAAAGTGATGTCGAGAGTGCTACCAAACGTAAAAGTAACGATTAAATAATAACACTACACTGCCTATTTATAATACTGTATATGGTATTCACATTGTCACTTTACGGATGATTAAAGTACGACCTTTGTCAGTCAAATTGTTGGAAGCCAAGAATTACAACGAAATCATTCTTTTTCTTTTGTATTTTCAAAAAATCATTGTATTAAAGGGTAATAAAAAATATCATTGCACATTGACTTGGAATAATCGACAATCGATACTATGAATAATCAACCATCGATTCAGACAAAATTTTTTTTCTTGTTTTAAAAGTTCTATCTCTGCATATTATAAGTCTAGGATATTTCTAGGTTTAACATGTAAATAACTATGCATGGTACATTATGTACCATCCACTGTAAACTATGGGCATTATTCTTTATAATAAAAATTTATATAAATTATGAGTACAGGTTGGAACTCAACAATCCGAAACATAATTTTTGCTTATGTAATTTGTAATACAGTACAGTATTAGTGAAATATGCATTACCATGCATTATTTGCCATTTTTTATTATACACTTTATATTAGCTTCACTTGTGAGTCACTTTGTGAGTTTGTGAGCTGGAATTGAACGTATACTGCCATCTACAGGCGTTTATAAAAAAATACTGTATAGTCCAATGTACCAAAATTGCATAAATTGAATCGAAAATTGTATCAGTCAACATAAATCGAATATCTAATTACTCAAAGATTGCATAAATCTAAATTCGCATAAAACGAAACCAACTTGTAAAAAATATGCAAAATGGAATTATTACTCACGAAATCGAAATTTTGAGCCTATTCCTATTAGTCAAACAATATAAGTACATCATACTAGATGTAGTTCTCCATTCGATTTTGTCATTATGTGTTAAACAAAATCTTTCCAGGTGCTCATTATAGTCAAAGAAATTTCGGTATTATGCGATTTTTGTGCAACGGTGCTCAAGTAACTGAATGCTCCTGCAACTTTTATTTTCCTTACACAACGTGTACATCATGTGTGGTGTAATGCTGATCTTCGAACTAGAATTATCTGTTGCAACTTTCCATTTTATGAAAATTTCTATATATACGATTTTTCATTTACACGAGGCTTAGGCAGAACCATAATCCTCGCATAATTCAGGATCACTTTCCTCCCCCCCCCCCTCTAGGCATAAAACTCAAGGATAACCATAATTAATTTAAACTGTAATTTTAAATTCTATCCTTGTAAACTTGTATCACTTAACAAGTTAAATAATACACTACATACACCAATAATGAATGCTAATCATAGTCACCGTCAACTTAATAGGGTAATTGTAATATTAAATGTCAAAATCAAATTATATTATAATTATCAACAATATTTGTGATAGAAAGATAACTTTACCAGGAAGATGATGGCATTTCACGTATCTTCCCTGAAACTTAATTCAGTTGGATGAAAATTTCAAAAAGAAAATCAATGAAAAACTTCTGCTTCTTTTCATCCAGAGGCCAATCACCTCTGTGTTATCTTCATCTTCTTTCCAAGTTTGTTTTTTTCATGTCCATGACATGGGGATGAAGCAAGATGTGGGTCACATTTCTAAATCTCACTCACTTTTCAAAGTCCCTTTACCTGTCAAGTAAACAAATGAAAATCCCATTAGTTGACTTGTCACAAAATGTGTTTGTTCCATTTTTGGAAACAACAAAACCACTTGTCATGATGCAGGTTCTAGGTCACACCTTGAGCAACCAAAATCGATAAAGTTCCTGGAACTGTAATCCCTAAACAATTAAATCATTATAGAACCATGATTAACCTTTCATCAACAGACATACATAGGATGAATATGCATGCTGTACATTCATAACATCACATACTTCACATTCATAGAACATTACCAAAACATAATGTGCATTCATACTTACATTAACAATTCATACGGTACATTCTCAGAACATTCTATAATTAACGATGCATGACAGTACATGCTGTTTTTGTTGTCCTAACTAACCATAGCATATTTATTAATGTCTAGTTAATCATATCTCCCAAAATAACTCAGCAGTATTTCAGTTATTCTGACGTTTCAAAAACACATTTTCTAAAACTATATAACTACCTTTGTATGTGTGTAAGTCACTTTAAATTCACGGGGTTCACGTGAGTACATATATAAATGATGTATCCATGAGAGTCAATTATAACAACAAGCTGCATGATGGAGAATAGCTCACTGTACATGGTACTATATATAGTTGTGTATGCTATAATACCAATATGAATGAATCACGGAGTTCCCCATAACAACGTGAATGTAAAAAAAAAGATGAGTATAAAAGAGGATCTCCAATCAGAGTGCATCAGAATGTCTCTGAATTCGTTTTACGCCCATGAGTGTAAATTCACGTGAGTGTAAACAATGATATCCAATGGGGTTCACCATAACAACGTGAGTGTAAATTGAAATTAAATTATAACGATGAACTGGTTACTATAACAACATGATTGCGAACAACGATAATAAATAAAATGAGCTGCCCAATGATCATAACAACAGAACGTGAACAGTACACGTAAATAAAATATCAAGCTTAAATAAAACTACAACAATGGTCTGCTATTTCCATGAGAGGTGTGTAAGTTACCATAACAACAAGAATGTAACAATGAGATTAAGTAAAATCATTACAATGAAATACCTCCTTCCATTGTTGATAGGGGTTACTTCTAGTGTATTGAACAAATACACATAATTTGCCAAAATTTTCAACACAAATGGTATTTCAGATATTAAGACCTGAATTTAAAGCCTACTAAGATATATGAAAACAAGTGTACTACACACTGATGATGAGTGGCTAACCACCGAAACATGTAGTCTACTGATGTTGAATATTGATATTTGTGTTCTTATTGAATCATTTTTTCTGGTATTATAAGAAACTTAGTGACTAAAAATAAACTAAGTTTATTTCAACATGATTCTGTAAGCTGTAATTGAAATTTGATTTAAAAATTAGTCTCAGCGTGAAGTTACTGTAAAGAAAAGTGGTCAACAGGAGGTGTTTCTTCGTGCAAACCTTGCTCTCAATTCCGACTTCAATGCCAGACATTGAGTTATTAAATTTAGGAAAAAAAACAACCACTACTAATAGCTGATGGCAACATCGATCAGATACACATTACATGAAAAATTGTGTTTTATCCAAGTATAAAGTGTTAGTTTCGTACCTGCGTGTTCCGCTATCTGCGAAATTTAATAAAAATTCCACAAAAGTTTGGAGTGAAATTCTTAACATTGGGTGGGGTTTAAAAATTGTCAATTTTAAAGAAAATGCTAACTGTATAAAAAAAAAAGAAAACAAAACCAGAACATGGGGCGTTGGAGTATATTGGAGAATAATTGGAAGCATAACAAAAGCAAATAAATCAAAGAGAGCTTATAGTAAATGAAAAATTTGGAGAAAAAAAATTTAGAGATGTAGAAGTATTACTTTCTCTTTTTTGCATGCTTCCAATGGTTTTCTGTCACATACGAACAGGTCAAGGAAAACGAACAAATAACGAGAAATGTTAAGAAACAAACTTACTTTGAAAACAGAAACAGATGGCCAAAAATCCTAAAATGAAGACGAAAAACTGTTTTCAACTTTCAAGGCAGAAGCTATTGCACGTAAAGTGTAGTTTAATCTTGGTTGATCTACGTGAGACCCTGGAAAATAATAATAATACAAGATGAGTAAAAAGGAAATAAAATATCTATTTTCATAATGGTTATAAAAGTATAATCAGTGAAAAAACAATGAACTTAGCTTAAACTTCATTCGATTTATTATAATTTGAGTAGAGTTAATGTCTAACAAGTACATTAAAAAGCATTTGCAAACTCTTTATATACCCTAGTCATATACACTGCATGTAAGCCTACTATGTACATACATAATGCAAAGAATTCATTTTTGATTTTTGCATGTTTCGATTTAAACGAATTAAAATTGACACAAACTATGAGTAATTCGATATTCAATTTATGTTTTGAGTAATTCCAGTTTTCGGATTTATGCGAAATTTTGATTCATGTGAATTTTGATTTGTACGAAATTGAATTAATGCGATCGTTGAGTAATTCGATATTCGGTTTATGCTAGTTTTGAGTAATTTCATTTTGTGATTTCTGCAATTTTCAATTGACGTATACTGTATATTAACGTAAGCCTATCCCTATTAGATTGACGTATACTGAAGTTGGCAGTATACGTTCAATTCCCAGCTCCCAGCTCGCCCACAAACTCACTCACTTACAAGTAAAGCTAATACTGTACAAAAGAGTATAATAAATAATTGGATTAAACACATACCAAACCACTGGTGCCTATTATTCGTTCCTCTTATTTAATTTTTTCAAATGTTTTCTGGGTTTTCAGTTTTAATGATAATTTTTTTTTATGATTCCAAGAAATCCTTGATTTATGCGAATCATAAAAGTTTCATATAATTGCATATAAAAAACTTTACTGTGCAATTCTGCTAATATTTCTCGTTACTCGGCCTTTGTTGTTTTATTTTTGCTTTCATTTGTGTTCCTTGGGTTGTTTTTCTTTTTTTGTTGTTTTTTGTACCTGTGTTGTTAGTGTGACCAGAACGGTCGAATAAATAATAATAATAATAATATGTGATGAGAAAAATATCTCCAAAAGCTCGATATAATCAAAGAAATTTCAGTATTACGCGTGTTTGTGTGATAAGGCACAGGCTTAAGTTTTCATATATACAAGTTTTGACCAACACAAGGTTTATTAATCGTGCAAAATCCTTTATTACTGCTACACGGAATAAATAGATAAAAATGTGAAATGTATAAAATCCTGGTTCCCAGTTCAACCCCCAAAAGATAGACAACCAAATTAGTTTTTGTTGAACTATTTCTTAACTTACTCATAAATGTTATGTATGTACTGAGTAGTTCAATGTTGAGTTCAATGTATGTGTAGTGGTGTACAACTTGAACTTATGTACGTTCCCATACCAACATTAGTCAAAACAACAACAATTGTTGCGAAGCAACATGAGTCTTAACACTGAGACCGCGTTCACTTTGTAAGTTTTTAGCAATAAAGCTGTCCGAAGACAGTCGATTTACTTTTGTAAATTACATACGGTACCTAAACGCGTTATCAACTGTCTTTAGACGGTTTTTGCGCTAAAAGGGTACAAAGTGAACGTGGCATGTGTTTACTAAGAATCGTCTATAAGTAAGACAATAAGAAAACAATTCATATAAAAGTGAGTTTTCTAGTTTTTAAATGAGTTCTATAGGAGTCATTTATAGACTTCACGTGGTTGGTTACCATACCAACAACTGAGTTTGATTCTATACCTCTCACTATTATTAGTTGACTTGACGGGCTCTGTACTAGCAAACTATACAAAAGCAATGTTCTGAAATTTCATCATATTGTCTAAAAGAGTTGACGTTGAATAAAATATTAATTACAAATAATGTACATGTAATACTAAAGTGGTTATTTGATCAAAAGTTGTTCTTAGATTTAGTTAAATAAAACATGATAAGTTTACTACTAATACCATACCGCATAGAATCTCTGGTAAAACTCAAGAGTCTGGCGTTTGCGCAGATGATCACCAAAGCGAGAAATGCTGATGATTGATGAGCAGCAAACACGCATCAAGAATCATGAAACGATCAGTAAGCACTGTAATGTAAAGAAAAATGAAAGTTATGTGGAAATTTTCTTTGCATTTCGAAAAAAAAGTGAAAAAACATGACTAAGCGAAACAAAGAAATTGATATCCAATTTAATTAAATGAAGATGGTCTAATTAAATTATGAAGACTAAGTTTGAACAGTATTAATAAACCAATTAAACAAGCAACAAGAATCATAAATGTGTATCAATGTATCCTGGTGTAAAACTAAAAGCTATGTGAAAATATTTTGTGCGTTTTTGAGAAATAAAAATATGAAAAAACTAAATAAAACAAAAAGCACACACATAATTTTATGCAATCGCATGAAAGATATCTCAAGATATACTAATGAAAATATCTTCAATTGTATTCATTTTATCACAAAATAAAAATAATGAAATGTGAAATAACATAATAAAACCGAATTAGGTGTCTAAATAATATATTGTTCTATAATAACACACTTCTATTTTATAGTATAGTTTTTTTAATTAACTAGCATAAGATTCTGACGTTGCTCGGGAATAAATATGAATGTAGTACACATAAGTGCAGTACAATATCTTACAGGTACAGTAATGTACTGTAGTGTCAGTGTCTTCAAATACACGATACAGTATATTTAGAGGGGTTCACAAAAGATGGATTTGTTCTTTACCTAATAAAAATTTTGAAATTGACAATAGCCTAAAACATAACTGAGAATGAGATAGGTAAACATACCAAATTTAAAGTCAACTGAGTGTAAAATATAGAAATCCATAACGAACAAACAAACTGTGTTTGTTTGTTTGATAAACCTCAAAGATTAATCATGAGGTTTTAGTATGATGTTAATTATCAGTGTACAATAACAAAAAATGTATATAACCATAAATAGATTCACAAACTGTGAATTTTAAACAAGTGTTTTTCACATCTTTCTCGGCTAACGATGTTGAAAAAAACATATCAACAAAACAATTTAGTTCATTCACATGCTTGTAGTATGCTGGAAACAAGAAAGTGATTTCAACTCGTTTTCGCCATTGAAACAGGTAAAGATGGAGAGAAAGAGAGAGAGAAAAAAAAATTGAAACTATATAAATAAATAAAAAAGTTGAAAAGCATTTCAAGATCCTATAGATTTGTTGGATAGTTGGAAAGTGGAAGCAGATTGGCTGACGCTCTATTTTCTCTCCCTTATAAAACAGGGTCGAACGTAGAATGTCCGCTTGAACGGCAGTAGACCACTGAAACACCAACCAAACTTTTTGCCAAACACTACCATTCACTGTGGATTGGACATTTTGTCTTACTACCTACCAAACCGATTTTAATCCCACTAATAACGTGTTTTTGCCACTACCTACCAAAACCGAAGAAACAAACTTAACAAAGGTGAGTCAATTTACTCTTGTGATATATACATAATATAGTTACAACTTCTATAGAAGAGAATCTTATGTTGTGATTTCATAAATTGAATTAAACGATTATACTCCGTATATTACTAGTAGATGACCCGTGCTATATCACGAAAAGATTTTTGTTTTGTTTTGCTGGGATGAGGTTTTCAAACCAGTGAAAGTGTGGATAAAATAGAGCATCACTATTTTTCTAATGAAATTTTTTAAACTTTTATAGAGAATAATATTAACGTTTCATACGTTCATGTTATTATAATTATTATATTATTAAAAAAAATATAACTCAAATAGTTATATCTATAAAAACCACTAACCAGTTCAGCTAATATTTCACTATTTTTGAAACATTAAAAATTATTATTATTATTATAATTTTGTATACACTATTGTATATTGTATACAGTATATTATTGAACTTAACTATATACTATTAAACTTATTATACTATTATATAAACTACTGAACTTACTATACTATTGTATTACTATTTAACTTAATGTGTGCATTATTTACGTGTGTACACGAGTCCTATAATGTACATATATGAAAAGAAAAATTCAATATATGCGAGTTCCGTATCTGTGATTTCACTATTATGCAATGTCAAAAAATTCTACCAAATGCTCGTTATGTTAGAGAATATTTTGGTATAATGCGATTTGGTGCACAAGTGACTAAACAATATCTGCTTCAGTTTTGCCACTTCATAGTAATATACATGTAGTTTTCAATTTATGCGACATTTTCGCAGAACGTATTCCTAGCATAAATATATTTCTTGTACAATGTCACAGTGTGTTATACAAAGATTTTTATTTTAATTTAACCAAAACATTAAATGATCGAAATGTTGATTTTGATCAATATTTAGCATTCAAAAACTATCTTTTATAGACTTATTATACTAAAGACTGAGCTATTATCACGACACTGGAGTAAATGTTACACATTCCTAATACAGCACCCTACATAACAACTAAACTGCACTATTCAAGTTGCACTGAAATATTAAGGAAATTTGCGAACTATTTTGGTTCATGCTAACCAAGTGTCAAAAATTTGATCTGGGTCAAGATAAAACGTTACACATTAACAGCTAACACTTTTTCTCACAAAAATATGCAAGTTAAATCATGTTCCTTCCAAGAGCAATATAGTGTGCTCCAATAATTTTCTCTCCGTTTCAAAGTAAATTTCCTTCCAACAGTTAATAAGAAAAAAACACAATAATAATGAAGCAAAATTGCTCAATCAAATTCTAATATTAAAATAATTCCTTAATTTTTATAAATTTTACTTACAATAGCCTCGATTTGCTCCATTGCTTAAATACAGTGTTATTAGAGTTCCAAACTTACACTTTAAAACTTTTTTTCTCCAAACTTACAACTTAATTTTTTTTAGAAATACAAATTGTTATTATAAAAAAAAATTATCGCCTCAATTTTTTAAATGAAAAAGTTTTACTAACAATTTCTCCAAACAATCAAAAATTGTGTTTTAATAAAAAATTTTTTCACATTGAACCTAATAGTTCACAATGCACATAATCTGATTATTCACTTTGCATGCAAAACTAGAGTCAAAAGCTCACCTTCAGTGAACACATTTTTTTTGAGTTGAAGTAACGGGTTAATGTTGAATATAAAACAATGTTATAAAAACATAAAATGAAAGGGAAGTTATCTGGAACAAATAGTAAGAAAATTTTTTTTTTATTTCCGTGCGAAGGTCAACATCACCAGAAGTGGCTTCCTCTTGAAAAAAAATCGTTCAGTGAACTTTTCATAAATTTAACACAACGTAATGAACAAAAGGAAAAATAAAGTATATACAATGCTTATTATCATGTTCTCAAACAAGTTGAATTTAACTTTCAAACATAGTTAAAATAATAGAAATCGGTTAATTGAATGCCAAGTAATGAGAGAATGCGTTCTTGTACATGAGATGAAAAATTCCAGGGAGTTCCACAGGGATCAATATGGGGTCCATATATTCGATACATATTATGCAAAGAGAGATATTCTTTTTAGTACGCTCGTTATTTTTAAATAACGAGCATCAATCCGAGCATTAATCATTCATCCGCGAGCATTAATCCGATAACATTAATCCGCGATAAGAGAAATCCTCCAAAATGCAAGAAAATTTCGCTATTATACAACTTTTATGCAGTGGTACATAAGTGGTTTAACAAATTATCGGGTACAGTGCTCGTGATTTGCAAAAACATTTCGACATTATACGATTTTCTACAGTGTAATTTTGTGCAGTGACAACGCATTGTCTAGTGCAGTTTTGTCACTTCATGGCAATTTCAATACATCGATTTATGCGAAATTGATGCAGAATATAACTTTTGCTTTAATCGAGAACTACTCGTATATAGTTAATTATGAAACATGGTTTTATATACCATTTATATAAAACATAATTTTAATTTTCCCAATATATTGAAAAATCAAATGTGACAAAGTCTTGTCATCTCATTTCCGCATAAATGACCTTTTTCAATTTGTGTGATATATGAAAATTTGTGCACTCATTTCGAAACTCAATTCCAGTATGTCCCACCTTTCTGAATTTAAAATATTGAGGACTCCTGAATATAGAAAAAAATGGACAGGTTGGACGAAACGATGAAACAAACCTGTTGGAGTGGTTTGATTACCAAATGGAAACATGACCACTGCCCAATTCTACTAAAAATTTGTTACGACACACAATAGAAACTTGCACTAACATTAACCAACATTGAACACAAAGACTACTAGTTTAACATAACCTGCATATTACAAATCCTGTTTAAAGTATATTTAGTTGTTCACACAATTAAACATTAGTTTAAAAGCTACTGTACTATCCAATTTATACAGTATGATGTTCTACGTAGGGAAATTTTGCTTAAAAAAAACCCAGTTTTAAACGGTATAATTTTTAAATTATCCAATTATATACAGTATGTACTAAGTAGGGAAGTTTTGCTTTAACAAGAACAGTTTTAAATCGTATAATTTTCCTAATGTACAAATGTTATGCGGATAAACGAACAAAACTGCACAAATATGTTAATAACAAAATAATACTATTTAACTTTAAAATCATAATTATTTGTTTATAAATTTCAAACAAAATTAATTTAATATATTGTAAAGCATAAAAAAATATCTCACTCCACAGGAAAACATTAGTGACACTATAGAAACATTACGTCAAATGCAACATTAGCATCATAATAATAAAATTTTTAATTATGTAAGTTATCTATTTGCAATTTTGCTATTATGTGAAATTCTCTAAATTTATATTGAATTTTCTCACGTTTATATCACTTAAATACAAAAAAAAATTCACGATAATGCGATTTTGTGCAGTTGTGAACAAGTGAATGTATTGCATTACAACATTAGCATTAATGCACCTATTCCTACTTTCATCTTCAACTCGTACAATTTCGATTTATGCGAGATTTTTTAATATAACCCTTACATGAATCGAGAATTTCTTGTATATTTTTTCTATGACAATGAAATCCGGTAATTATAATCACGGATAATGTTATCAATTGGCTATTGTTATCATTTTCAGTAGGTTCCAAAACACTGTATATTATTATTTTATCCATTGCTTAATGTTATCAGCCGGTTATTGTTACCAAAAGCACTAGTCCTCAAGTGATCATAGTAACCGCATTCCACTGTATAACTCTTTGAGGTTTTTCTATTATACGAGAGCTGTACTGAAAGTAATGCAAAATTGGGCATAGTAACCCGAAGGTGTGCAAATCGAATGCAATCATAACTGTTCCCCACCATTCTTGAACAAAATAAATTACTATCGATGACCATAATTGTGATCAAAGCTCATAACTTAAAGTATACAAAAATCACAATTCTTGTTTCTTAAACAGATAAAATTGGTGTTTTAAATATGCAACCAAGAATCTCGTTTGGTTTTAGTAGCAACACAACGTTTTAAAAGTATAAGAGCTAGACACTTTCAATGGTTAGTATCTCCATCAAACCAACTTCCAAGAATCCAAGAACAAGTACCAACTCCGATCACGATTGTGAAGTTGACCTAGCAACAAGTAACAATTCCTTTTACTTCCACTGAAATCCAAGTTGTAAAAGGTTAAACCTGACAGAAGGCCAGCAGAGAAAACAAACCGCACAAGAAAAATGGAAAGGTGCACAAACCGGTTGATTAGTTCTTGCCGTTTCTTTCGGTATTTAGGTCGAGAGTCATTTTGGTGCCCTTATTCACATCTACACCTTATTCTTGCCCGTTGCCCATGCGCCGATGCACTCATACGAGCACGCGTCTTAAACGTGTCAGTGAAAACCACATTCTACTTAAGTCCCCTGGACTGAATAGCTGATGGAGGAGAGCGGGTTCTGTTTCGTTTTTAAGTGTTGGCGAATGATTTCTCGTTAAATGAGTTGACTAGCTTCCAAGAACTACTATGAAATAACAGACCTAGACATACTCTCAGTGTAACCCCTGCACCTACCGCAAGACTCAATGTCGAACGATGGCAGAAGAATGTTTGGTGACTACACTAATGTGGAGGCTTAAACTGTATAGTCACACAAACACAAATAAATCATCCCCAGTTGCATGAATTTATCTCATCTTATAACTGTATATATGATTCAACACTCTTTATAGTAGCTTCACTTGTGAGTTTGTGAGTGAGCTGAGAAATGATCGTATACTGCCATTTACAGTTGTTTATGAGAATATACTGTATAGACCAATGTACTAAAAAACTCATGAAACGAAACCGCATATGTCCTTTGCATAAATCAAAAACCGCATAAATCCAATGTAGCAAAATCGCACATATAAATAAATAAATCAAAAATTGCAGAAATCAAAAATTGAATTACTCAAAACACGCATAAATTGAATATTGAATTTACTCAGATTGCATAAGTTTTGCATTTCGCATAAATCTAACTACGTGTATGCAGAAATAAAAAAAGGTTTTTGTGCATTATGTATGTACATACAGTATAATTGTATATGACAGTAGGCTTTATAAAAAGCATTTTAATGTACTTGTTTTTAGTATTACATCTCATATAATCGTTACTTTTTTAGTAAGGAAAAAATAATGGTTTAGAGAATGATAATAATTACAATAATGGCTTTTGATCATAGTCCAGAGACTAATATTAGAGGGGCTATTGTCTGTTACGTGTGTTAAGATGAAGCATCCTAATTCATGACGAGTTAACCATTCGGAAAACTCATCAAAACACATAATAATTATATAGAAATACATAAAGTCTACAAGTATTTGAATTTTGTTCCTATCTCATCACCTTGTATTTTGAACCTAGATCCATATTAAATAAATTAAAATATTGACAAAAAAATACAGAATATTTGAATGCACGTCTTGTATTGTATGTTATCAGCTGAATAAATTCTTATGATAAAATCAAGGCACTGCAGTTGGTTTAAAAGTATTATTCAGTATAAAATGTATTGTGTAGTACTTAGAATTACAAGAGATTATATCAAAGGAATAAAAAACAAACTTGCTTGGCTTAGTCCTTGACCACATAAAAATATGTAATGATACAGTCCAGTTTGATGGATGTAGTAGTCAGTAAATAATAACGGTAACCTTCGATAAGCAAAACAATAAACTGGCCTTGGTATGAAATGCTTGATAAAATTCACATTTTTATTAAAAACCGTATTCTCATAAAAAAAACAAACCAAAAAATGTACCCACAAGTATAAAAAAAAAACAGGTTTAGTCAGCATTCAAAACAATAAATATGACTTCCTCTTTCATTATCAAGTTTTTTTATCTTGCAATTCATCATTTTTGTCACTTTCCTGCTTGCATGTGGTGCCATAAAAACCAGAATTTATTTACAAATGTCAATTTTGTTTGTTGCAGGTAAAATCATGAGGTTAATTGTCGGGGTATGCCTCTTGATTTTGGCAAGAGTAGCACTGGGACAAGAAGAGGAGGAGCTGGAAGAACATACAAGAACGTTTGCTAGGTCTAAGCTCAGCCGGCCCAAACTCCATCGACCTACAACACCACCCCCTGTAGAGAACGAAGGGGAAGTATATGATGCAGTTGAAGAATTGACGACATTATTGACGACCAAGGTTACCAAACCACCCCAGCGTTCGAGAGGCAAAGGACGGTTGGCCAAAACTACTTCGGCCACCATTCCTGTAGTTGTTGTCACTGAAGAGGAAACCTCTTCTGACATCACAACTATACCTAGCGCCACCAGTAGTCGCCGCAGTGGTCCGAAAAGCAGAAACCGAAACCGCAACAGGAATCGAAGCAGGGCAAAATCGACTACATCCACCACTGCACCAGATGTGAGTACTACATCACGAACTACAAAAAGACGTGGATCAGGACGCAGAACAACAACCGCTAAGGCTACAACGACTTCCACGAGTACTGCGAAGCCAAAATCACGTGGTAAGACAAGACAGAACCAAAGGACACGAACCCGTTCATCAACTGCCGCAAGTCCAGTGGAAACTGTTACAAAGAAAAGCCCTGGAAGAACAAGGACCCAAGGAAGTGCTACCAAGTCACCAAGGCGTACAACCACCAGGAAAACTACTACGCCGAGAATCACTACCACCACCACATTAAGAACTACTACAACTCCTGAAAGCATTCCAGAAATTGAATCAGTACCTCCTATCCCACTTCAAAGAACCCCATTATTTCCAAAAGATCACTTAGCAAGAAACCAAGACGAGCTTTCACCAACAGACGTAACAAATAATGAACCTGATGTGATCCCAAGAAATGATGGTGTTCTGTTGCAGCCTGCCAGACCAGCAATACAACCACCGAAAACCACAATACCACTGGAGACGAAACCGTTAAGGCCTGTTCGTCCTGTGCCAATTGAAGGAATTATCGACAATCCGGATAACCCTGAAGGAAATGTTGGGGTTGAGATGCCAGTTAAATCGCAAATGATGCCTAATGAAGCTGGTCCCTTAGTGCCTGCTTCAGAAGGGAATGAAAATATACGCCCCGATATTGGATTCCAAGGTGTGCCACCTAAACTAATTGGTCCAGTGAGAAGTAAAGATCTGTTGACTCCCAGGCCAGTTGGTTTTGTTGAAAAGCCCGGAAGACCATCTCTTCCACGTCCTGTAAAAGTTTTACCTGAAAGTGAACTTGAAGCAGATGAAGACGACGATGATCTTCCAGCAGATGCGTCCATTGTTAAACACCCAACAAATTCCCAAAGACATAATGTAGCTGTGCCTCCCAAACCAATTGGTCCTGCACTTTTCCGACCACAAACAAAAAAATCGGAAGTTGAAAACAAGCCCATTGTAGACAGGTTGGAAGAAAATGAAAAAGCTCCACGTCTGCTACAAAATACCAGAACAGATGCTGAAAATGCCCGATGGGAATTTGATCCCACGATTCGACCAAATTTAGTGTCAAACCCAGGTCCAATAAGATCGAACCATCAGCACATAGCATTGCGGGATCCTGGAGAGTCAACAAGGTCCAATGCAAATAGCTTTAAGGATGAAACACCAAGACGAGGTAACCCTGCTTCAGCTCGAGTAACAATTCCTCCATCAGTACGAGGTTCAAGCAAAACTATAAAAGTCACACCTTTTCCAGTTCGACTTGACCCAACAAACCCAAAGGCTGAAAAACCAAGCAAAAGTAAGTCTCAAACGTTGACTTCGGAACATGAAAAATTCCCAAATCCATTCGAAGAAGATGATGAAGTAGAAGTGCCAGAAGCTGAAATGCAAAGATCCACTTCATCATTCAAATTGCGAACGAATGCTGCCCCAACTGAAAGAAGTGTGAATAGAGAATTCCCATCGAGACAAAGTCAAAAGTTAGACAAAATGAAAACAACAGCTCCAGAGATTGCTACGTTTACTCCTCCAAGTAGATTAGCTACTCGAAAAACAACTCTAGCCGTTCAACTAATTAATGAAGATGAAATTAGAAACAAACCATCAGAACCGATTACCAGGCCACCATCGCGACCCAGCGATGTGTTAACTACTTTATCTGTAGGAACAGGTTTTCCATCGTCAGACCCTGCTCCTCCAAATAGCAGATCAATCCAAAGTGGTAATGCTCGCAACACACCTATAGAAGGATTCATACCTTTGCGAGTTAAATTATCATTTGCTGAAGAAAATGAATCAGTCAATTCGAAAGATGTCCCATCGTCAAACTCGAACCTTCCATCAAGAGGGCCTCCGGCAAGACCACTATCGGAAACACGTGGTAAACCAAGAACTGCCACAGAAGACCCTTTGATAGTTCCACCAGCAGACATTAGAGCAACACCAGAACGTGAGTCATTGAAAAGAACAAATAGTCAAAGACCCACTACAGTGGCATGGTCTAGGCCAGTAGTGGAAGCAAACGGCAGAACTCCAACAACTGAAAGACCGCTAATAACTGCAGCAGAAAGGGAGAGAAGCTTTAGTCCGCCCGTTGAATCACCCGAACTCGGTGGTAGGTCTTTCTCAGATTCATTTAAATCTCCAACGTTACCTAGATCTCAAAGTAGTGTTGACACATTGGATCCAGCTAGTCAACCAAGACAGCCACTCAACGTTCCTTTAGAAGACGATTTTCGTAAACCCTCGCGGCCACAGTCCGAGCCAGAAGTCGTATCTTTCCAGAGGAACTTTGACAGTGTTCCACCAACAGAGCCGAAGTCCACAGAAGTAAATAATTTCGAAAGTCCACCCTTTGTGATTCGAAAACCAGTGAATTTCATGAACGCACCACGAGGAGAGGCAACTAGACCTGTTCAACCACCACAAATCGAGACAGATCCCCTCGAAGGAACTATAGAGCATTCACCGTCACCTAAACAAATGAAAAAAGATAAAGAACCCATGGCTGAAGAAAGTCCACGACAACCACCAACTTTACAAACTGCTGCGCGGTTAGAAGCTGATGCTGAAGAACAGCCCGTAAGAAGTGTTGAGATGAATTCGAGAAATGAATCTCCAATTGTGAAATCCCGAACAGGAGTTACAACACCTCCATCACTTAACGAAGAATACGAGGAGTATTATGACGAAGAATAAAAATATTTTAGTTATGTGAACTGACAGACTGGTAAAAAAGCGAGAATGCAAGTATTTCAAATCTTATTGATGGTGCAAAAGATTTTGCAACTCCACAAGTGTGATAAACCACCCACAAAGCTACGTCTACATGCAAACCTATTGAGGTCTTCAAATAATGAAAACTTTTTAAAGCTTCGTAAGTTTTGGTTATATGCTTAACAATCCTTGTGTGTGATGAACGTGCCCTTTAATACTTGATATATTCACGTTGTATGTAAAACACATCAGTGCTTGTTCGTTGTAAATACTGTTACAGAAAATGTTTCCTTTTTTTCATCTGATATGTCAAGGCAATAAATTTGAGTTGTTTTATACAATATTTCTCAACAGATACCGATTCTTTTGTAGCCAATATGTGAGTAAAAACTATGAAACACAGAGATTCTACAGATATAACTCATAAGAATATTGCTCATGAAATAGTTTTAATTTCTAGAATTTTTATGAAGATCAAGAATTGTTATTTCCCAGCATTTATGAAAATATTCTGTTATATAAACACTAGTGGTGTTGAGTTATCTGTATTGTTTTAGCATCCATTTCCTGATGTTTTATCACCCTGAAAACAGCAAGTTGCTTATTTTTGCTTGGATATAGCAACATTACCTTAGCAAGAATTCCCTCACTGAAAAGATTTAACAATAAAAACAAATTTAGAAACATATTCCGCAGGATCTCTGAAGTTACAAGAAAAACTGAAGGTAGGTATTTGGGGTTGGCACACCGACTTCCAAAAGGCTTGTCATTCGGCACTCACAGATGGTATGTACTCAACAACAGATTAATTAACTGTCAATTGATCGAAACCTGTAATCTTGATAAACCTGTGTATGAGTAGTCACCGAATCTTGCTAACACAATTCCCCAACATCTCCCAAAGTGTGGCAGGCCGAAGACACCTTTGTTGGCCTGGGCAGTCGACCAGAACATGCTGGACGGGTAGGTAGATATTTTGCGGGGCGTACCGACTGCCCGTTAAAGTTATACTTAGATACAATAAGAAGTGAATTGCATTGGTGGCTTTGCACAAGTGAAATATTCCAAAGCAATCTTTGTCTATAATGAACTAATAGTTTATTGTGTTTTAGTTTGTTTTACATTTTTTTAATTGTGCGTTACTGTTGTAGTATTTTTGTGTGTATTTATTGTATATCCCTATGAAGCCAAAGTAAATAAATAAATAAAATAAATAAATAATTTATCAGCATTCGCGTGCATCCATTTTTCAACCTTATAGTTTTTCGTTGTCTCAAATTATAGATTTATTAGAAATGCTGAAATATGAAAGCACTACATAAAAAAAGTTAGCATAACTTCAAAGTCAACACACAGTGTTTGGTAATGTTCAGCGGTTCAGAGTTGTGCCTTAGTTAGTATACGTTTTAAGAGGGCAATCATCTACCTGAAAATATGTTTTTGTTGTTTTTGAATTTTTGTTTGTTTCGAGAAACAATACAGTAGAGTAATTATACAGAATTAAATATAATGTGACCATATAGTTGTTTTTTTAAATGTATACATAAATAATGTCATTTGGTGCCCAAAAGTCCACATGCATATGGTGCATAGGATCTCAATTTTAAAATCATATTCATATTTTATATCTTTTCTAGCCCCTTATCACATTTCTTTAACAAATTCATCCAAGCATCAATTATTTACTAACCTTGATATCCACTCTGCCACTGTTGTAACACTATCTTCTTCAACTTAGAAACATTGATCTTGATGTGAAAACTTTGACCTATTATAAGGAAAATTTAATTGCATCATATCGCTAAGATCATACCAAAGTTTCTGAGAAGCATAATTGAAGGGTCAGCTATAAAAGGGTGTTAAGTAGCATTTTTTCAATTTTGAGAAAAACGCGTTTAAATATCTGCACTTGTTGTCTACGGGTTACTTCATACTTTTTGCATTAATATATTTGCACATGTTGTTGTTTTGCTAAAACTTATGCGCTAAGAAGGTAGAATTGCGCCTAACACAGTCGAAAGTGCTTCTAGATCATTTTTGACAAATACAGTGTTACTTAACACCCTTTCACACAAGGCACTTCAATTTTAAACTACTTCAATCACACTAATCAAGGTTTAATTAATTATGAATTGACCAAATCCAAATTGGAATATTCACACATGATTGACACTATGTACACCCACTCTACAACTACATGGGCGAAATGATTCAATATTTAGACGCAATACGCAAATTTATTTGGTCAGAACTACATCAATTTGTTGTTAACCGATAAACTTCCTGTACAAATGAATACTGTGTCATGTACCAGTGCTTCAAGAAATGTTGCTGGTTGCCGAATTGCAATAGACCAAAAAAGAAAAAAGATGACTGCTACCCACCAGTTTGGAAAATTTTGCTGTGCAAGGCACTTAAACTCGAAATAATAAATAGAGTTCATGTGGTTAATAGTAGTAGTAGTAGTAGTAGCATCCATAACATTCAATAATTATTATTTATTATTAGTTTTTTTTTACACATCAGCGAATTACTAGAACTTAGAAACAAGTTTGCATGTCGGATAAAAACGAGTCTTTTGATGAAAAAAGTTTAACATGCTATCGTATGGATGACCCAACCCCTCAACCCAACAAAACCATATCTTACATAACTCATGTAAGCAGATAATGGAACACTTAAGTGGAAAGAACAATCTCTACGATATCCCACAAAAAACTTTTCATCATAGTCACCGCTATTCCAAATATAAAGATAAAACTTTTGTATTTAAAGTTTTCGTTTGTTTTTTTTTTTGGATTAAATTATACAATAAACTTATTAAACGTGCATAGTCCTTATCGAAGCATATATTAAACATTATTAGTCTCCCCCAAATGCGGCATCATATTAAAAGCATTTTGTTTCTTTCATTAAGAGTATAAACTATATATTTTCGACTTAAATGTTTTCTCGTACAATGTTTCGCTGGCAATTAAGGCTTTTTCTTTTTTAGCTGGATAAAGAATCAGAACACATCAACCAGTATAAATATTTTTGAGTGTCCATTCTATCCTTTTCAAAAAACCACCGCTGCACAGGATTCAAAAAGGTCAATCCAGCTCGAACAAAGTAGAGATTAACAAGAGCAAGATATACACATCATTGAATAATCGGATAATAATAATAATAACAACCTATTATCAGTTAGAAAATCAGAATCATCTCGTGGAATGAGCACAGTGAGAAGTTATCGTCTACTTAAAATGCTTATAATTAAAAAAACAAAACAACAAAAAACATATAAAAAAAAATGGCAATGGAATTAATTTGGCTAAGTGTACAGAAAATTCAAGCTAATCGAAATAATGCATATGTTTATATAGATTAAAATTGTCTTTAAAATGGATGTAGAATTTGCCATACTTACTAGTCCAAGCATTTGCTAGTTCTTTATAATGGTCTTTAAATATATTCACTAATACGAATTCACACATAAAGATACCATACCATACGATCACTGAGAAACATCAAACGTTAACAGGTCCTTTTTGTTTTTCGTACAATATCTGTTGTTTTTTTGTATTAGTATTGTTTCTTTTAAACGATAAATATTTTTCTATATGAAAAATCAACATCTTAACAAAACAAATCAACAACAGTAGATATGTTGTATCTTTCCTCTTATTAATCACAGTGTACACAACAATATGGCATTTTCAAGTTATGAATTGAACGATAAAATTTGTCTCAACATCTCTATAGAATATGGAAAAATGTTACAAATCCTACACTGTGTGTACTCCTAGAATATATAATCGTGTTTAGGTAAATATAGAATGAATAGTACATTGAACCCAATAAATGGTGTTTTCTTTTTTTTTTTTAAACATCACAATCGAAAGCATTACAAGTTGATCAAAAAGCATCGGATAGAAACTGTGCGGGAATGTAGTTTTTCTTCTACTTAAGACTGGGAGATATGTAAATAAACTGTGTGCCAAACAAACTACAGCAGTTACATATGAATAGAAATGGAATCAGTCATCATCAGTGTCCAAATTTTAGTGTTTAAAATGGTTCAACTTTATACAGCAGCTTTGAATAAGTTACGAGCCGAGCGCCAATCATGAACCGAATACTTTTTTCACTTAGTATCCTTACGCGCCTTAAGTTAACTTGGGAAAGTAGGGACTACTTGGGACTACATTCGTGGCACAAGACGAGGTGTGAACCGGTCTCCTAACACATTCAACGCTGCTGTATAAAGTTGAAATTGACAACTATGCAAGTTGTTGTTTCTTTGGACAAGTTCGGAGTGTTAAACCGTACATGTGTTTCAAATATTCCACTCAAAACAACAAGCTCTCTTGTTGCTGTTTCAAATTGATGAATAAAGATATCATCCTGTGTAACTTTGGTTTTAGAGTTACGTTGAATTTTTTTGTTTTCAGGGTTTAAAAACTGCATTATCGTAATTTGTCATCATCTTATGCAACAAAGATGACGTTGCATAAAAAGAAAAAAAATAAGCATAAATGGAAAACCAAAAGAAAAATGTAATCGTTAGATGATGACATCTTTTGTATAAATCTCAGTCGATCATCTTATCATTATTTTTTTAGCACAAAAAACACTGTCACTACAAAAATAGTTTTTTAAAAAATAGGATTATTCTTTCCATAAAACAGCTCTTAACAATGGATTATGTTAGCTTTACATTGTAAGGAGGATGGATCCTGTTTTTTTTAATACACCCCCACCCTCTAAACAACTAATATTTGAAAACACTTTCAAATAACATTATATTTTTTTTTGGTTTATATGTTATCACACCCCTCAGTTTAACAACTGCGATAAAAATTTCACAGCAACAAAAATCTAATTTTGTTTTTAAACAAAACAAAATAATTGGAATATGTGTAAAGATTTGTGAAGCTCACTATGCATTTTGGCAATACACAACAGTTGACACACTGAAAAGCAGCAGACAACACTGATAACCAACTCGGTTCTTATAGAGAAATCTATTAGTTGTTTTTTGTTTTTTAAATAAACAAAACAAAAAATTAAAAAATAACTCCCAGTAACATTTTGTTTTTCATTTTCAGATTCCAAGATATCACAAGCTTGTTTTCAGTAAAATTAATTTGTGAAAAACAACAAAAAACCAACAAAAGCCATGATTTATATAAGATAAACGATGAGCTCTAGCAGCCCCACCAGCTCATACTCACTGCATATCCGGATATATTAGTTTTTGTTTTTCATTTTTAGAAAATAACTTTCACAAATAATTATACGTTAATTGAATTACAACACTGCTTGAGTAGTATATTTTGAAAAAAAGTAACTTAAAAATATTAAAAAATACCACATTGCACCTTGCATTTGGTGCTGTAAAACCTCTTTAATATGTACACGTTTACAACCCGAAAAAATTTGGAACTGAGCCATTTTGGATAAGTGATTTTTTTTATGATTACTGATGTTTAGTTTTGTTAATCATCTCACCCTACTTTCGCAATGATCTGTTAAGTGGTGAAAATTAAACTATAAAAGATAAAAAAAATTACACACAAAAATACATTGCCCAAGTCAGCAATTCATTTTGGATAATCGGTGTTTTCACATTACTTAATTTGCTCATTTTCAAATCAATTTCATTTGGCGCTGTTAAGATAATTTCTTTCGAATAATTTTCGGATTACTGATATTCCTGATATTCAAATCAACTTCAAAAACTTTTAAGACCTCCTTTAATATCTACACGTTTACAACCTTGAATAATTTGGATCTGAGCCATTTTAAATAAATGATTTTTTTTTCTGATTACTGGTGGTTCAATTTTGTAACAAAACTCATCCTATTTTCTCAATGCTCGTTTAAGTAGTAAAAATTAAACTATATAAGATGAAAAAAAATGCTTTGTACCCTTATAAAATCAAATCAGAGTTGTATATTTCCACCAGCAAAACACATTGTAGCATACTGCCCAATTCAGAAATTCATTTCGGATTATTGATGTTTTCAGATTACTAATTTCGGAAATCAATGAAATTTCTGTTTTTCTTGATTTTCAAAGAAATTTCAAAATATATTTAATTTTGACATTAAACCTAAATTAAAGAGGTTTTACTGTACAATCATCACATCACACAAAATCGACGTCTTCGATATCTCGCAAAATATATACACCCAATAAAAACAAGGATGAATTTTAACTTTAGAAGAAAAAAAAGGTACAGATTTCAATATTTAAATAATTCATTGTATGTATAGAAACAGCAAATGACAATAAACATTAACTGGTAGTTTTTTTTAAATAATAAAATGAATGTTTTTAACCATTATTTTTATGTTTTTTGTTTAAAGCAGCACTGGAAATGCGGAAAGAGAGCAGGGGCCATCCATAGCTCCAAAATGAACAAAATTTCGTTATATATCATCTAAAGCATATTGAGCTCAGCATGTTATCTCAAAAAATGGAAAAAAATATGTATATACAAAAAAAAATTAATAATAAAAAATAGATTCGGCAAAAACATCTCAAAATGCATAAACACTTACGATGAACAATGCGATGGGTCAAGAAATGGTTTGTCGTAATCATCATGATCGGTGTGTTGTTGTCTACATGGATGGCCCCATAGAGGATATAGTTGATTATAGAGGTACTGTAGATATATATACAACAATGATGTAAAAATATTGAAATCGATAAAACGCCCTATGTTTCATAAGAAAATCTAAGGAAGCTACTTTACAGCTTTTGGTTATTTTTTGTTTTTTATTTTAACCATTTTGGAGTTTTAACAAAGCCTACCAAATGTAACCCCGTATGAAATGATGGGATTTTTATTTTATTTTATTTGTTTTATAATGGAATTATTTTTTAACAGGAAGTTTTGTGGAAAAAAGTTTTTGGGTATTTTAAAACCTAAAAAATTTGAAAAACAAAAATTAAAATATAAACTTATGATTTTTGTATCTAGTAATATTTGGGAATGTATCAGATTTGCTTAAATATTACAGTACGAGTTTTGTAATACACTTATGTTGCTTATTTGTTTGTATAGTTCGTTATTGTCTAAATCTAATAACTTAAAAAACCATTATTATAAAATATTTTAACCAAAAAAGTAAATAGCTATTAAAGGAAACATTTAAAATAATCGCTATAGAAAGTCCCAACCCCAGGTTATTTAAACTGGACAGTTTGATATTTCTGTTTAAATTATATAAAAATTTTAATAAATTAATATAAATATTAGAAACAAATACGAGTACATAGCAACAATAAATTAATTATTGCGCACTTAAGTTTACTTATAATAAATGAAAATTAATGTGTTACGACGATAAAATGCATCTCTCAAGTCTTAAATAAATTGTGTGACAAATATTAAAAGTTAAATATTATAAATTAATATTACAATTACTATTAAAAAATGCTAGGTTACGTGTAACAAACCATCATAATAAATAATGTATAAAATAAATTCTAAAATAAATGGAAATATTCAGTCAAATCGCGGTGTGCATCAGAGCAGCGAGGTGGCGTAAACTGGTACTTTAGTGAATAAATAAATAAATTAACTAAATATTATTTTAAATTAAAATATGATAAATAAATAAATAAATACCTTTTAAAAATAATTTCTATAAAACTGAAAAAAAAATTAATAATTTAACTTGTCATATATGACATACTGATATTGGTAACTTAACATAAAATAAAGGGGTTTGCAATATCATAAAGCATTTGTTGTAAAAAAAAATCATATTATTGTGTAGTAATAATATGACTATGTAAAATTAATTGCACATTAAATTAACTTTAA
This sequence comes from Cryptops parisi, assembly GCA_034695005.1. Classification (NCBI taxonomy): domain Eukaryota; kingdom Metazoa; phylum Arthropoda; class Chilopoda; order Scolopendromorpha; family Cryptopidae; genus Cryptops; species Cryptops parisi. Next base: position 95,946 of record JAQIWH010000008.1, on the reverse strand, counting down.
TATACATATATACATTTAATATTCATTTTTATAATAATTATAAATGTCACAATTATTGTAACAACTTAAGTGACTAGAATTGGATTATTACTAAAATGATAGAACCTTCGTTGAACACTTAATAAGTGTTCATGTCCTGCGATATGTACACAGGGCAATATGTAACTTATGTAACATAAAACAAATAAAAATATAAAAATCTAACCACTATATAAAATTTAAGTTATGCTATTCATAACATGTTCGTTATAACCTCGTTGCTATCACGCAACATAAAAAATAAAACACATTTGTAACTATTAATTCACTATTGAAGTTTACAGTGTTAACAAGAAATCAAAACACAAAACAAAAACAAAACAAAAACAAAGATTCTCCGGTTTCGGAAAAAATTTGATAGACTTGGTTCGTAAAAGTGTAGAAATAGTTCAATAAACAGGAATAGGTAACACAACAAGATACTGTTTGTTGTTGTCGTTGTTTTTTTTTGCACATTTACAATTCGTTACGAAAATAAAGCACAACAAGATCCGACAGAAAGAGTTGAAAACAGCTGCCTTTTTGATAAACAGAGATGCCAAGCGAAATGCGTCTAATGAGGCTTCGGAATATACAACGATGACATAGTGTGTCTTTTTCTGGAGCCTGTCAAGAGACGCAAGTGAACAGCATCTCACCCTGTTTTTTTCTTCAGTATTTTTATATTTCTTTTCATTTTTTGTTCTGCATTTATGAGATAAAGTAGCATTATTTTCCAAAGATTTACCATCTCCTTTTTTGACTGGAAAAAAGACATCAGCATATACAAATTCTTCGTATATATTATAATATATATATATATAACAGTTTTTGTAACAACTTTTTTTTTTTATAGAGTCCATCATCTGACAACGAACGAGACCTAGGTACTTGCAACTTGCACCGGTCCCAGTAGCCTTGAGAAAAAAACAAGGACGGGTATCACCGGCTGAGCTCCAAAAACCGTGCGAACAGAGGAACCGTCTGTTACCAGACCATACTGATGATCATCCCACAAAACGGGAAGAGACCCACAGGCGGTACGCTACGATTTTGTTGGACATTATGTAAAGAGACACTGCAAGACGTACGACGGGCACATCTAGGATAGCGCAAGGGCAGCAATAGGATCTATTCTATAATTGTCTTACAGCAGTAGCAGCTCGTGTCTCCCTGTGGGCCACAATGGAAATGCAATCACATTCTCAACTCAGAACCAATGAAACAGACAGATAAACCGAGTAACAAACTTACGAATCCATAACGGTTAACTACCACATTATCATTCAATAAACTGTAGAAAATAAAATCATTTAAAAAAAAAGAAGAGAGAGAGAGTAGAATTTGAATTAAATGGTCATAAACAATAGAGAAAAGGGTTGAAAAGTCAGCTACGAAGTTGAAAAGTTGTTTTTTTCTTTTTGGAAAAATGTCGGGTTCAAATTGTAAAACTTCTATGTGCAACAAAAGTGTGAAGTCACTATTGAACTTCTTGCTAAGCAAAGGGTTGTGAAGTAGAATAATCTGAAAACAGCTAAATTTTTTTTTCAGTGGTAAAGGAAGAGGTCATGATGATGTAAACAGAATGGAGAGAAGAGACAACTAGAGGATAGTCCAAGCGTTCTGAAACTGATGGTTGTCAACGTACAGCTCTCGGATAGTTTGTCATTACTTTGTGGAAGTCAGAATTGCTACAAACTCTGCAAAGAAAACCAGTGTTGTTTTTAGCATTCTTACACACTTTATCGTCGGTGTAAAATAAAACACACAGGTGCTGTGATATGGAGAAGTGCTGATTTACATCTACAACAAACAACAGCAAAACCGTTCTAAAAATATGGACATAAGCATGCTGATATAAGAAAAATACATGTTAATCCCATATGGAACCAATACTGTAAACATAGTTAGCAGATATACTAAGCAATTAATATATACAAGTAAACAAAATAAATTAAAAAGTTCTTTTAAAGCTAGTCAACATTGAATAAGAAAAATTTGCGTTGTCAGGCTTTCCAGTATAACAGCGCATTGCTACAGCTTTGGCAGGCTTGCCACCATAGCATAGCTACAGCACATAGCTACAGATATAGCACATAACTACAGCTTTTTGAGGCTACAGCTTTAGGAAGGCAGCAAACGAGCACAAAATTTGCTCAACATTTGCTCAACCACTTTTGCTCATTCAAATATCTAGCATGTTAGATATTTGAATGAGCAAAAAGTGCTTGAGCAAATTTCTGCTCGTTTGCTGCCTGCCTTAAAGCTTAATGAGTTTCCACAAATACAATTGAAAGCGTTAAATTTCATGGTCAAAGTGCTTTCAACCATTTTATGCCATATGTTATACATTATGATAGAGATGAATAGGCTTTAAGTCCATTTTACAAGTCAAACTGTTTAAATTATGTTCCATCGATTCCAACTGTTTTTCTGACGTCAGACACACGTATGGGCGCGTTTTCGTGCTTTCTGTCAAACAACGAAACACGCCTAAGAGTACCGAAACGCGCCAGATGTGCGTATGATATCAGAATAATATTGAAATAAATGAAAATTTGATTAAAAAAGTTTGACTTGTAAAATGAGCTGTATAGTTGCAAAACACCACTACCGATGAAATCACTAAAGGGGCAAAAACACCACCAGGTGGACCCTCTGATAACCAAGTTTAAATTACCTAACCAGATGCCAAAACATGCTGGAATTGGATATCATTTATTCAAATGAATTACAACGCACACAAATAATGCAACAAACCCAACCTCATCAAACTAAACTACACAGGCTTCGATGAAACATAGCACAAACAAGTGCTAGCTATAACTAGCACTGATTATAACTAGTGCAAACAAAAAGTCATCATTACGCTTTACCACGAACTATGAAAAAATAAAGTCATATTGAAATAAAGATTTTCAATCTTAACTTTTCATGCCATTAAATTGAAAGAAATTCTGAGTTTCAATGAACACACGACTTTCTTGTAAACATGCAGCAAACAATGGCATGCTTATATTGTAGCGTAATAGAAACAATGATTCTCTGTATGTACGTAACTGAGATCCCTGCTCACCTTCGTAATTGACAAGACCGTCACCATCAATGTCAGCTTCCTTGATCATATCATCCACCTCTTCATCCGTGAGTTTTTCTCCAAGATTAGTCATCACATGACGTAACTCAGAAGCGCTGATGAAGCCATCACCGTTTTTGTCGAAAACCCTACCAACAAACAGCATTCTGAATACAACATCATAGTCTTATGGCCACAAAAAAGTTTCATCAAATGAAGGGCTCAGGGCAATAACCAGTCTGCTTCACTTTCTGAAATTTTACAGTATTGACTTAAAAAACTGTTTTGAACAGTAAAATATGCAAAATGTTCCAAATAAATCATTTAGATATGTACAGACCACATTGTTAGTATATATTTGGGCAAAAAGACTCGACTGGTAACATTTATTTTCGCAGTAAAAAAAAAAGTGAAATAGAGCTATCTGTTATTTGTTCTAAAATCAGTACACAACAAATAATAAAGAGCTTCCGAACAACTGTGAAGCTGTTGGCTTATACACCCAGCAGTGACTGTCAGGGCCATCCATAATAAATAATATCTCGGTATCTGAGCATGAGATTTGTCTGTTTCTTGCACCAAACGACGCAGAATTTCGAAATAATTATATGAAAAAGATTATTTAAAAATTGTTTTTGGTCAAAAGTAGAGCTGACCGGTTACTGCCCCGAACCCTTCATATGAATATGACAGCCAAATAAATTCATAAATATACACTACATCTCATAGTCATGAAAAAGTATGATATAAAAATACGTTCGTCAGTACTGATTTCAGCAAAACATTAGAGTAAATACAACTAAATATTTAATAGCTAGCACAATTTGATTCTAAGCCTAAGATATGGGGTGACAACTGCTATTTTCCTACATTTTTCATAAGAAAAAGCTGAAAAACAAGAACTTGAAAATTTACTCCAGAGAAAACTTGAAGCCACTATGTTTCCATCACAACCATTGTATACATATATAGTAGCCAATCAGTTGCGAGGCAAGACATTGGTCAATAAGGCACTGGGCAATCAACATTGGAAGTGGTACTTTATTCTTTCTAGGTCAATACCATTATGTTTTTAGATCATTCTGGAAGATGATCATTTCTTCCCTTTCTTTTCAACATTCCATAATAGAATATCGTGTGCCCATCGTATAATACGCCTACTTACTAGTTATATTTATTAAGGATACATTATAATTATAACAATAATTGTACCAACATTACGTACAGAACTTAACCTTCGCATAAATCGAAAATCTCCTGTACTATAAATGCAGCATATAAGATGTCGTACAAAGTGGTATTTTCATTAACCCTCTTATACGTCGGGTATTATTTGACTATACAGTATATTATCGCCTAACACAAAGTTAACAGTCTTGGTATTTTCAAATAGCCGATATTATTTAAATACTAAATTAAATCGCATCAGCAAAGAATATACAATAAAACCTGGCAACATTTTCTTACCTGAACGCTTCACGCAACTCTTCTTCTGTGTCAGTTTCTTTCATTTTTTTGGACATCATTTGTAGAAACTCGTTGAATTCTATCGTGCCATTGCCTTAAATAAAATATTTTTAACATCATAACACAAATGTTAGGTTAAAATTTTGTGTCACTTGCTTAGTGATTATTAGTGATACAAATAGCATATTGAATGCTGCTTTTTATGTGCACCAACAACTTACCATTCTCGTCGGCCTCGTTGACCATATCCCTGAGTTCGTTTTCGGTTGGCCGCTGTCCAAGAGATCGCATAACAGTCCCAAGTTCTGAAGTTGTGATCGTTCCATCCTCATCTTTGTCGAAAAGCATAAATGCTTCTTTATATTCTGATAATAAATAACGGAGATTAAGCATAATTTATCATTTTTAAATGAAAAATGGCAAAGGATCTTTTCGATTGAAATCTTTAACAAAAATGTGAATAAAAGATGCAGTTTCACTCCATGAAGGATTATACGAGTAACAGTGTTGATACTTGATAGGGTATCGTGATAATTATTTCTTTACCTGCGACCAGTTCGTCCGTAAGCCCATATTCAGCCTGCAAACCAGACAAAAAAGCAGTGTTAAACTTAATTAAAAGTTAACCTTTCACAAGAAAAATCTTTTTAAATTAAACTAATTTATGCTTTAAAAAAATAACCTCGCTCTTGAATGACAAATCTGCTACACCACAAGCCAAAAAATGGACGGACTTATATTACTATCATTTCTTTCTGCGCTGCATGGAAATTTTGAGCACTCTGCGCATTGTTGACATTAAAAATATCATATAGCACGATATGACTAAAGGTCAAGTGACCAAAAAGAACATAACATGACAACCGGAAGCTGTAAATTTGAAACGCCATAAAAACCGCCATCCAAATTGTAGTCGTTGGGTCTTCCACTTCATTCGTTATTGTTCCGACCTCTCCAACAGAAAGATCATCTTTCGAAAAACGACCACACCATTGTATGACAAGATTTTAACTGTCCAGTTTGGATGACAAATGAACTTGGACAAGCTCGTAAATCATCCAAGAAACCATTTTTCCCACTCATCCTTCCTGTTCTTCAAGTTCCAAATTAATGGCGTTCATGCTGCTTTAAGATATATGACTGGCGTTTTAGAAGCATTCCTAAACAATAACACTTGATTCATTTTCATGAAGAAATCAAAGACCAGCTTTTGACGTTGTTGCAAACGAGCGACAAAAAAGTTTTGTTGCAGAGACAAGATATTGATTTTTAATGTCAAATTAATGTTCGCTTGTCAAATGTTTAAAATAAAGAAATCCGAAAATAAAACTTCATTAGTCCACATACTCTTTCTTTTTTTCTCCAGGAGTATGGTAGCTAAAAAAGCATGATTTAATTAAAACATGAAGTTACATAATTAAAATCAATACCTGTCGGAAATAGGCACAGATGGCTCAATTAGTAGGATTAATGTGTCACACAAACACAACTAATTGATTACAATGTTGTCAAAAAGCTGTTCCAGGAAATTTTTGTATTCGTCGTTTCGAATTTACACCAAAACACCCGGCAGTAATGAAAACTAAATTACAGGAAGTCCTCGATTAATACGAGTTTCTCTACACACCGGTGTTACGTTTCTCTATATACGATTTCACTATAATGCAATGAGAGACAACCTTCCAGGTGCTCATTATGAGCGAAAAAGAACATAACTGTTCGCTATTATGCGATTGTGTCCGATAGTGTACTACTGACTGTACTTACTTTCTTCTGCAATTTTCAATTCATCTAAAGACACACTCGATTTTTAGTGTGAGAATTCAAGCAATCTGTGAGACAACTAAACATCAGCTTCTCTTGCCAATCAGTTTTCATTGGTTGGGTAAGAAACTGACGTCACAGTTTTCCACAAATTGCTCCACTTGCCGCTCCAAATTGCATGTGTGTGGAAGCCTTAAGATTTTTGCAAAACATAACTCTCACATGAATCGAGGACTTTCTGTACTTGCAAATGTCTAATTTGTTATTTTTTTTAAAACGATTAAGTTAGAGACTAAAATAATAAAATAGAAAGAAGATGATGTAACAAGAAACTAGGGAGATTATAGCATATAACAGCTAACACTAGAGGCAATACTAGTAAAATAATGTTGAAAGCAAAGATTTCTGCAAATGTCTGGAAGTGCTTTCATTTCCCGCTCAAGATATTTCCCATTTAAAACATTTTTCGCTTATAAAGTTAATATATTTTACCTTAAAACGTGTTAAGTGGGTTCCTTCATAATAAATCAAGTGATCAACCACTATTTATGTCAATATTGCACCTAACTAAAGTGACTCATAGAGCAATAGTGACAATGTTGGTTTCTCCCAAATGTAAAATATTTACATTTGCAAACCTAAACCTAAACTTAGCATCGAAGTACTGCAAAAACCTGCGAAATGAGACTGCATATCGTCGGCTTAAGAGTTTGAACTTGCTAACTCCATTTAGTGACATTTTCAAGAAAAGCAAAAAAACAATAATTATATAGAAAAACAATTTTCATCACACATTTACATAATGTTAAAATTCAAATTGAGATGAGGTAGTTTTCTTAATCGATGCGACTTATCTTTACCGTTCGAAAAACATATTGATCTTAAAATGCTATAGACGTATACACAAAACTACCGTATACCTGACCTCTCCGGAGACGTGGAGTACATTAGATTTTAATACAACATTAAGTCCTTGCAAAAAAAATGTAATGGTGAAAAAGAACGTTTCCTTTCATGGTAGACTATCGACTACACCGTTTCCGGGAGATAAAAGCATGGAAAAGTTCTGCGTATCTTGAAACCTATCTGACCATGAAGCCAATAAGTGCAAAGCGGAGTGCTTTGATCTAGGCAACAGAAGCCAGCAAACTAGAAGCACTTCCCTAGCTAGAGTGATGTATGCGACCAAGGTGGGATAATGATGGTTGTTACATGAAGTATGGGTTGAGTCTTTTCGTAATTGGAGTCATTTGCGGCTGTTCTTGCACATCAATAGACTTATTAGAAGTTGAATGATTACAGTGCCAACCCAACCCTTTGCGATGAATGCGGTGATAATATTGAATAAAGGTGTGAAAGCCAAAAGGTAGAATGCTTGGAATACTTTTAGAGCTTGTTAGCGTGATGTTCACACATTTGAAGGCGAGACAGAAATTTCTAGTTTTTATAATTTGTGCCACCATCTACTAACCTCTTGCAAAGTTTATCAAGATAAAAAAATAATTGTTCTATACTCTTTATATTACCTTCACTTGTAAAGTTGTGAGTGAGTGAGTAATCTGAGAATTAAACGCAAACTGCCATTTACAATCGTTTATGAAAATATACTGTATAGTTCAATTGTACCAAAAAAAAGCATAAAACAAAAACCGCATAAATCAAGAACCTCATAAGTTCAATGTGAAAAAAATCGCATATATGAATAAATAAATAAATAAAAACTTGCAGAAATCAAAAATGAAATTACTCAAAACTAGCATAAATCAAATATCAAATGACTCAACGATCGCATAAATTTAATTTCGTATAAATCGAAATTCGCACCAATCAAAATTTGCATAAATCGAAACATGCAGAAATCAAAAAGTGAATTTTTTGCATCATGGCATGTACATACAGTATATCTATTTATGACAGTAGGTTATATAAAGAGTATGCTTAAAATTTTTTTTTAATGTACTTGTTTTAACATTAAGTTGGATTAGTATCATACCTAACAAATCTGACCAATAAATCTGATAAAAACAAACAATACAAAACTTACTTGTCTGAATTTCAGTTGATAAGGACTGTGTACATTGATTGGTGTATCAGCATTGTCAAACAATTTGAACATTTTTATATCAATGTCAAGAACAACAGTTTTTGATTTGACTATTTGATTTGTTTATACTTGACAATTGACTTGAATTGATTTTCTCAACAACAACAATGAATTTTTGAACTATTCAACGTACACAAACAGACCTCAGTTTTCCAAACATTTCAATGCACATGAACACTTAGTTGTGATCCAACCAACACCAATGAGCAATACGATATTAATGGAAGTCCAATGTAAGCTACAAACTAAAAATGAAAACAAGTTACTCTTAATTCACTCGTGTTCATTCAGCAGTGTCTGCTGCAAATGTAAACGTTTACTTTTACGTGTCATACCACCACCATGTCTGACGTCTTTAGATGGCTAAAAATAAAGAGGCGTGCTGCTTCGGAAAACAAGAATCATGTTTACACGGTGATAAAAGACATCTACACCATTTTCTGCCAATTGGATCAGTATGGCTAACATATTCGACACCACTAGCAACTACGTTTGATTTGTGTAACAGATGTTTTATGTCCTATATGAATGTTTGAAATGATGTAAAATTTGTGAGGTGTAATGAAACTGGTGTAAAATTCTATATTTTGTCGACGTTTTGATTCTTTTCCTGTCCAATTAAGAATTTAAGCAGCAATTAATTAAAATAAAAATATTACACGTATAATGAATAACTTAATAACGTGAGTTTTCGGTCATAAACTAAACTAAACTACCACGTAATAAATTGGAAACGAAACCATAGTAATACTGTTGACTGAACAATTGACTGATTGATTACACTAAAGAACATGTATCATTCCAAGAATTCCTACAAAGCTACATACAATGGAATGATAGCAATGCAATAAAGCAACATCTAATTGCAGCATTTCAAAACATCGGTGCTTTGATGTAGGTGAATGCACTTCTTCGTCAAAATGACGAATACCATGTTGAAAAAGTACCATGAAAATTATAAAAGACTATATTAAGCTTGAAATTATTTGTCGTCGTGTTCCAATTCCATCACTGTGCATACAGGGTGTTCCTGAAAAGTCTGGTCATTTTTCAACTACAGATGCTACGCATCAAAACAAAGCAATTAACCCATATAAACATGGGTCCGCAAATGCGTCTCTTCTGAGAAAACACAGGGTAAAATCAACTAATTACATAGGCCTACTAGTGATACGAATGTATAATGCAGATCTATGTATGTATGTATGTGTGTGTCATAGACGCTTTGTGTTGTACCATTCTGTCACAAGATGGAGTCGGTTAATTGCACATTATTTAACAATCACTTTCCACAATAAAGCTCTTCCCATGCGATAGCACGGGTTGACTACTAGTTGTCTCATCTGTGGTTAAAATCTGACTAGACCGTATAGAAACACCCTGTATAAACAAGTACTTGTAGACATTAAAGATCTTCTAATTATGATTTTTGCAGTAACGTCTTAGTTTTGCAGAAGCCAAACTGCATAAAACTAAAAATAGACAGGACTAATAATGTTGCAAATATTGATTTTTTTGAAATTTAGCTTAAAAAATATACGAACAAAGCATCATTAAGTGGTGAATTATGTAAGATGTTTGATGAAAAACAGAATTATAGCATTAGTTTTTTGTTTGGTTTCGAAAAAATTTCAGCACTAACCATAACAAAGTTGAAAACCTTACATAGTGATTAATGATTATTAAACGTACAAAGATCAGTTAAGCTCCTGGGAGGTTCCCTTAACAAAACAAAATTACAATTCCAAAATAACCCTATAGCAAATAACCCAATGAAAGGACAAGTCTTTAAGGTTATCACTTTCAGAATCATTATTGAAAGCCATCTTAATCACCGTATTCGCACATTATGTAGTTAACATTTAGCAAGCTACTGATGTTTTCGCATTATCTAAAAGCATTTTTAGTTTATCGAAACGCTAAAATTTCTAGTGCTCTCAAGTTGAACAAGAAAACTTCAAATTCAGTATTCACTGCAAGTTCAAATGAAACCTGATCAGGTCATCTATATTCACAATACATGTATTCGAGTGAATAAAAGTACTGTAAGTATACACCGAGTGCAATCGAATAAAAAATGTACTTTCCAAAATGGTATCATAACCATCTCTGGTTATGACGCACCGGAAAAGCAAACATGACACTTTATATCCTTATATACGAGTGCTTCAGCGTTTTCAAATGGCCACCAGAGAGCTGTAGCAGTTCCTATAGGTTACCCGGTGTCGCCATGGTGTCTGAAGTCATATTTCTAATCACTCCAGGGAAAAACCTGAAACCATCACGGTACCTTCCAAATGCATTTAGAAAGAAAAAAGCAATTTGGAGTTCCTGAATATCAACCTAAAAGCAATCTTTCACCTGGTAACAAATGGGAGAATAGTTCTTTTATCGTTTCCCTGATTCATCCCATGTCCTGCTTCAATAATCAATTATAAGTTATAACTATAAATGAAAACTAAAACAAGAAAGTTTAAGAAGATAAGTTTTATAAGAAATGTCATCTGAAAGTTAGTAAACTGAGAGAAACTAGTCCGGCTTTAAAGTGGTAAATTTTCATCTTAATTTTGTGCAAGAATTCTTAAGCGATGAAAAACAATGTTATGAAAATGACCCGAAACATGACCAAAAATATCACTTTCATGCACAAGAATAAGTAGCATGTCGAAAATTGGTCCAAAAAAAATAGACTTGGAACGTGTTAGAAAGTCATGTCATTGCCAAGTGGCGCCATCATCAGTGACGACAGAAAATAGAGCATCTCCAGAATGCAGATGAACCTCATCAACGAAGATGGAAAAGAAAGGAAAAATCAAACCAAAAAGAAAAGATGCTACAAACAAATGCAATGTGACTTGAATTTAAACTAAAGTGGAAGAAAAATCACACGAGGATAATGAGAACAAAAACAAAGATGAAGTGAAATAACCCATAGTGCGGCCATTTGTAAGTCTGCAAACATTTGCTGAATTTGCAGAATAGTAAAGCTTAGTTTCTAGGGAAAAAAATGGTCGAAAATTTGACCGTAACAAAAAATCCTTAACCAATAACAACAGGAAGAAAAGCGACAGTTGTAATGAAAACACAGGAGATTCTTGGAACACACAATCTACTGCAAAATTCCAAACAACCATTTTTTTCCTGGTAACCAGATTTGTCCGCCAATGGAGAAAACTGACCAATTGCGGAATCGAGTCACGCTATATAATCCCATTGATAGTCAATGGACATCCCAACTCGAAGATGAGCTGCACGTATCAAGAGATCAAATCATTGGTGTGCAGTTGTAACTTACCAAATCGATCTTAACTGTAAGTTCGTAATGTTGCTTCACTTGATTCTGTTTTTTCGGTTTTCGAATAGCAACTTTGGCGGGAGGCTTTTGGGCTCCCTTTGGATCCCCTTTTTTGCTTGGTTTTGACGCTCCTTTGGATGTGGACTTTCCTGGAGCTTTGGAACCAGCCTTCTGTGCCGCTTGAACCTTGGCTCCCGATTGGCTCTTGGGCAATTCGACGGCGGGCTTGGAGCGAGCCTGAAATCAAAGATAGAAAAGCGGATTAAAATCATTCCCATACCAAATCAAAGAACTGTAGTGTATGCTTCAAGAAAAACTTCAAAGCGTTTTATTTGAAATGTCTTCATGTACGACACTGTTTTCTTCTTCCTGAAAAAAAAAATCCTCTTTCCAATAAAAGATAGACACTCTAGAAGACAGAATAAAAAAGCAGTCTTCAGGAACGCCAAAGGACTTTGCGTGCAAAATCGTGATGAATGAAATTGTATGCGTTGTCCGATAAAAGTGGAGAGTGGGTGTTGGTTGCTTTCATCTAGCATCCGATAGCACTTTTCTTTGTGACATTTTGCAACATCAAGTTAAAACTGGCGATTACAACCAACAACAAACTGCTGGGTTCTCCAGATAAGACCAGAATTAAAACCTCAAACGGAATGACACCAAGTTTACAATATCTTCACCATTTCTATCCCCCCCCCTTCTTTCTGGGTGGTCGGTTGAAAGAGTTGCCTTTGTGAAAAATATGCTATCACACGTCGCTTGTGCAAACACTTGATACAAAGTTTGGCTACACACCAGAAAAGAGTCAACAGCAGCAACCAAGTTTGAGATAGTGAAAAGTTTTGAATGCTGGATTTCGTAATGTTACCGATTTAACCAAACAAATTACTCTCCATTAATCGTAAATTCAAGCCAAACTACAGTACAATCCGGTTATTATAATCATAGATAATGTTATCAATCGGCTATTGTTATCATAATCAGTGGGTCCCAAAACACTGACATTCTAATATCCGTTGTTTAATGTTATCAGCCGGTTATTGTTAGCAAAAAGAACTGGTTCCAAAATGATCAAAATAACCGGATTCCACTTTATTTACCAAATTAACACACGACACATAAATACAGTTTACATGATACCTCTATAGAATTTCTTCCTTACTTTCGTAGCTTCTAAAAATTATTATCGAATGTTCTATTGGCATAATACATTAGTAAAAAAACAACTTTGGATTTAGTTGTGTTCTTGAAATTTTCAAAGCAATAATAAAATAACCAATGCCAACAAAATATTTTTAATAAACTGAAACTCCGATTTCAGCAATAAAAACTTTCCGATTTCATAATTTTGTTTTAGATGCACTATCATCGTACTAATCAATTTTATCAACTTGTGATAGAGTTTTGAAACAAACTTCCTTCGTTCATTTGTTGGTAAAATTCGATAGCATTCAAGGTGATGTCTAACTTGTAGACAATTGTAATCATGTTGATAAAGTGAAACACGTACAGTAATTCAATCACTTTGACAGTAAAAATTCATATCCGGTAATTGATTTTCATAATGAAAACTTCACGTACACAACCTGGATGAGTTACTCAGGTAATCGTGTAATATGTAATGAGAAAGCACATATACTGTATAAAATGTATGATTATATATTGTATATTGTAATTTCCTTTGCGTGTGTGTATATCACACTGTCAATCCGTAGGGTTCATTATAACAGCGTGAGTATAAAGTGTAAACAATGATACCCACTGGATAGAAGCCTAACAATGAAATGCTGGAATAAAAAATAGCTCACTATTGACAAAATGAATCAAAAACAGACGAATTTGGCCAGACAACATGAGTTTAAGCAATAAACATCATAATGATAGCTTTCCTATCATTGTCGAATTCTCACTTATCAGCATATCTTTACACAGTTATCAAATACTTTCCCTCTTTATAACAAAAAAAATCGAACAATATGAATTATGTTCGTTGAAATTGGTGAATAAAATACCCTGAGAAAATCTATCACAATTAAAATCTACAATCTCTTTAAATAAAACCCAAAAGTGAATTTGTTTTCGATTGCTCATTGGTTCTCAGCACCAGCCAATGACATTCGTGCGCGCGAAATTTGAACGACTTACTTAGAAAGCTGTGGACACCCACCCAAGGGACAAAAAAAAACAGGTTTATCAGATTATCAACACACAAAAAGGACAAATTTTTCTGAATTGGTTAACGATAATTATTCGAAATGCTAGGCACCCGTCATTTGACGGGCTATTTACTAGTGTAAAATAAATAATTGTTGATGAGTAATGTATGCAATTGCAAAAATATGTAATTTTGTGCCGATGCTCGTGTTAGGCAAAGAATGCGATGAATACTATTGAGTTTCTATTCCGTAAGAATTCGAAATATCACTCAAACTTCCTATAGCACAAGAACTCAATAGCTGATCACATTCTTCACTTAACAAAAAGATTAGACACCAAATTTCATATACAATGGACTGTAGTTTTAAAACCTTTTATTTCACTTGGGTTGACCGTTGATTGTGTGTGTATGCGCTTTCAACATATTTGCGGTCTATTCACCAACGAACCAACTTTCCGATATCCCTGAAATCTGAAATCTGTAACTTTGACACAGTACGCTTAACATTTAATTCTAATAAATTTTGACGGATCAATGTCGAGTCAATTTCGAAAAAATGTCACTTGAAGGTAGAGTTTTTCTCATAGAGGTGTTGCTGACGCTAACAACCTCATACTTCATTTCGAGCATCGTTAAGCCAAATCAGGCATTGTTGTAAAAAAACATACATACCTGTCTATTACAGATATACCGGTAGTTTACTACATAGGCCTACAGTTAATCTAAGCAATCATTCATTGTTGTGAATCCGTTGGAATAAACAACACAAATCAACAAAAATATCTTTCCGCGTGTTTGTTTCAAATACCTTTAAAGTTTGGTTTGCATACAAAACTACAGTATAACCATGTTGAAAGATTATACTAAAAACCGAAGTTTTTTCCCATTGATTGTTAAATGACGTGTTGATAAAATACTGACACAAAAGTTCATATATTTTTTAATGATGCATTGGTATAATACAAAATTCCACTGTATGATTCTTGTAATCCAGAATGAACCAAGGTTAGAAGGACATAACCCTTCTTTAATCAGTTTCCAACAATCCTCTGCAATTCAGCAGAATGAAGAGCCCACATAGAAAACAACAAAATTACTGTTCCCAGCTTCCTTCCATGTGGCTGAATGTAAGCTAAAACTAGAATCTGATTCTGTGTTCCTCGCTTATTTTTTTCTCCTTGAGTCACTAATGATTGATGATTTAGAATCAAATTCTGTCCCCGACAACACGACCTTGCCATTAGCAATGCCCCAATGGCTCTTGTTGACTGTTATTGTCACTCTTCATCTCATCCACCAATGGTAATTTGCAGCTGTACTTTTCCCACACCATTCCACCATCAAAACCCTATCCGTACACTGCTTCCAATTAACTATTTATCATCCTGTACCATCTACTTCACTTACTACTAGCGTTTAATCCAATCAGAACAAAACCTTTGCAACCCCATTGCGAAAGTTCGAAACTCATGCAAATGCAAAACAAACTTCATCAACAACTATCGATTTGAAGAGGTTTCATTTGTTCATCAAAAACGCACTATTTTGGTGACATTCGAAAATTTGTTACTTCAGACATATTAAAACATGAAACATTTGTAGTTACATTTATTCCTAAACAATTATTTTTGGCTAATCTAATATGAAGATAGTCCTTAATTTATGCGAGGAATTTCATGTGCAAAATAGAAAATTCAAACTTGGTTTTATATTTTTATGGCATCATATTAATTTATGTTAAAGATGATTTCATTAACCTAATTTAATATGATGTCATAAAAACATGAAACCAATTAAAATGCGCACATTATCTTTGATAATCGAAAAAAACTAAGTGCTGATTTTCTTTATATAATGTACACTAGATCCTTGATTTATGCGAGTTCCGTATATGTGATTTTGCTATTATGCGACGAAAGAAATCCTTCCAGGTGCTGACTTTACGCGACAAATTTTCTATTATGTGAGTCAATAAAACACATGCGAATGAGAGCTTTTGCACCCGCTCATTTTAATACTCTTTTTATTAGTTTCAATTGTGAGTTTGTGTGTTTCTGAGTTTGTGAGTGAGTCAGCTGGAAATTGAACATATATTGCCATCTACAGCCGTTTACAAAAATATGTAGTCCAATGTACCAAAAAAAAATTATAACCGCATAAGTCCTTCGCATAAATAAAGCCCACATTAAGTCCAATGTAAAATAAAATCGCATACTGTATACATAAATCAAAAATTGCATAAATAAAAAATTAAATTACTTAAAGCTCGCATAAATAAAATATCAAATTATTCAACGATCGCATAAATTTAAATTCGTATAAATCAAAATTCGCATTGATCAAAATTCGCATAACTCGAAACAGATTAAAAATAAAATTACTCTTAACAAGCATAAATTAAATTTCAAAATTACTCAGATTGCTTAGAAAGTTTGCATAAATCAAACATACAGAAATAAATAATGGATTTTTTGGCATTATGTACATATAGTATATCTGTATATGACAGTATGTAAAGAGTATGCTTAAAAACATTTTCAATGTATTTGGTCATAAAGTGTACGCCTTACATCAGATGCTAGCTCTCACTATACAATTGTTGACTATTCGTTTTCCATTATGTGGGATTTCGTTATATACAACTTTCTGATTTGTGCTTTAATTTAATTTTATTTTTTATTAGTTTATTGCGCTCACTCGATGAGCAGTAAGACAAGACAGACAAATAAAACATAAATTTACATAAACAATCAAAAGAACTATGACTATACAAAAATAAAACAACAATTAGAGATCAAATTATGTCACTAACAGAATTGGCAGTGACATAGCGCCTAAATTTTCACAGTAAACGGAACCCTCGTATATTAATCGAGACTTACCTGTATATTAAAAACAACCCCAAACTAAATAAGATGACAGAAAAGAATGCTACTTGACAACGTACACGAATCTGGAGGCAATATTAACTAGGTCGTTTAGTGTTAACGAAGATCTTCACACAGTGGATAAATGAATATAATTAGAGAAAAGCGAAAAGATTCGTTTAAAACTCGTTTTAAAGAGCATCTCGTTTCTTTACGCGAGTCTATTTTTGCTCCTCCATTTTCTAATTAATGTTGCTAATTAACAAAAATTGGAAGCAAAATTAAGGAGCACTCTGGGAAACAACTCGTTTTCAAAATGAAAGCAATGTGAACAAAGAAAAAAGAGCAGCGGCAGCCTATTAAAATGTTAAATTGGCACAGAAATTATTTTTTGCTTCGAAGTTTCTCTTTCATATGATTAGATATTCTGATGTGCATGAAATTTTCAACACGAAAACAATAAAATTATGAAAAATGGCTACCATTCTTGAAAAATGTTAGCCTAAAGACAGTAACATCACTGTAAAATACAGATGACAAACCTAAATTCTGGAATCATCGAACCTGAGCCATTCTGGATAAGCGAATTTTTTCAAAATGTTGGTGGTTTTGTTATTATACTCTTTGTATTAGCTTCATTTGTCAGTTTGTGAGTGTCGCTGAAAATTGCCATCTACAGTCGTTTATGAGAATGTACTGTATAGTTAGTTCAATGTACCAAAAACGCATAAAATGAGAACCGCTTAAGTTTTTCGCATAAATCAAAAACCACCGAAACCCAAAATCGCATCCATAAATAAATAAATCGAAAATTGCAGAAATCAAAAAATGAAAATTACTCAAAACGCGCATAAATCAAATTATCGAATTACTCAACAATCGAAATAAATTTATTTTCGCATTAATCAAAATTTGCATAAATCGAAACGCGCAGAAATTGAAAACAGATTTTTGGCATCACAGTATGTAAGCTATTACGTACATACAGCACATACTAGTTGGTTAAATCTAACTTTTCGAACTTCAATCCGGATTAATAATGTTTTTCGGTTTACGGATTTTCCGATCGCCGAGTTGTTTCCCGTCGAATGTTCTTCTTTAAGAATGTTAGATGTACACAAATGAATTAAGCAGTATGAAATTAAGCAGAAATTAATGTTTTAAATATCGACGCTGTGTGTTAATTTGGTTATTAACTTATAATAAAAGCAGCAACATTCACGTGTCGTATTTCCGTTAATGCAAGAAACTTTAACAAATTCAAAAATCAAATAAATTCCAATTTTATGTGAATTCACGACGAACATCAAGAATCGCTTAAATCGAACCTAAATTCTAGAAGCATTATGGGATAAATAACGATTTTCTCAATGATTATACTAAAGAAATTACCTTTTTTTTTTACATACTATCACATGACGAGATTTATTTTCCGGAATTCGTTCCATTTTTAATACAACATGAATTAAATGAATGACTTGTTCTCATGTATTTATACGTGAATATTTATTTAAACTACACGCATGCGTGTGAAACTGACGATAAGCATGCAAAATACATTTGCAGCCATAAACAAAATAATTCCCTCCACCACAAAGTTCCAATTTAAATCCGTATTTCCTAATTTAAGAGGCCTGTTTATTATAGTAGTCTGGTATAAAGCCGGAAGCTCCGGAGTTGACAGGAAATCTCATGATGCTTTTCATCGTCACTCATAATCGCTGACATCCGGATACGGATCAGTGCTCATTTATGCGCCACGATGAAAACTGAATATATACTCACAGTTCTGTTGCAAATTTCAGTAGTTTAGGCTATTGCCGATGTTCTAATTTCCATTAGGAAACTGACAAATCCGTACTTGGTATTCCACCGAAAATTCGAGGTGTTTTGTTGTTTCCATTGGTGTTGTTAGGAAGGAGGTTGGTTAAGAATGAAAGATAGTGTTTATACACACGCGTTGTTATGGTTATATATTTGAAGGGCTATGGGCAATATAGTAAAAATAAGTCACATTTTTTCCCAAAAATGATATTTTTTACATCAAACTGTCCCGCGGTACTGTTTCTAGCTGGTTACTTTACCACTTCCTGGATTTTCCACAAAACGGCAGCTTAATTAAGTCCGAGAATCATTTTTTGCTCAGTATGGTACTCTATGAAGTTTCTCATTAGAAAAACGACTCTCCTGATCAATTTCAAAATAATGTGGCTTATCACTATATTACCCGAAGATCTTCATTTGAAGAACGCACTAACACTACATATAAGACATTTTCATATTCCCGGGTAAAAGTCGACAACCTCTACTAGTATCATCTAAAAACACACATAGACACAAAGTTTTCCACTAAATCTTGGAAATCATGAGTAACGATGGTAATGCCATCGGACTAGAAAATTCTGTAACATGTGACTTTTAACATGTCATCACGAACCTCTTAAACGAGATAAACGACTATGCTTCACTAGTAAGCGAAGCATAAGCATTCATAAATATTAAACAAGAATTTTTCATTTGTTAGTCAACGAAAAAGCTCGAAACGATTTCAAACAAAATGCACTAAGACTAAAGATTACACACAATTCAGACACAACAGATGAACATACCAACAGTAATCATCAGAAGATAAAAGAATAATCAACAAAAATGCAAAGATTTTTTTACTACAATGTAACTTTGTAGAGATTCTGAATAAATGCTAGGTTTTTCGTCCATTACGAAACTATATACAAGCGAGTTCTCGATTTATGCAGGTTCCATATATGCGATTTTGATATTATACTAACAAGAGAAATTCTCTCAAATTTTTTTTATAATTTTACTATTAAGCAATTTTGTGGTGGTACTCACGTGAAAACACTATGAGTGTATAACGCTTGAGATCCATTGAAGTACACTATACAAACTCGATTATCCGAATGCAATGAGACCAAGCTTAATTCGGATAAACGGAAATTCAGAAAAATTTTAATTTCAATGTATATGCCCGGTTTCGTATTACAAAAAAAGTCAACAACGTTGTACAAACTAATAAACGTGAACATTTAATGAACAGTATGTACAGACATTATTTCATCTGATTCGCATAAACTAGGATTTCGGACAATCGCGATTCAGATAATCGAGTTTATACTCTTTATATTAGCTTCATTTGTGAGTTTCTACATACCAAAACAAGACGACTCGATAGATTTGATGAATGAGGTACCTATGGATTCGTCTTAGTTTACCGAGTGACACTGGCTATATGGCGTCAATGAAAAACCAATACGGCGGACTCTACTACACGCCATATATCTATTATTCTTTAGTCCCTCCTACAGGCTAAATGGCTCAATAGATTTTGATGAATGATGTGTTTTTGTATCCGTCTAAGTCGCACGAGTGTCACTGCTTACATGCTGTTAATTAAAAAGCAATATTCCGGAGGCTTTATGCCAGTATTTGAAGAGTATGCTTAAAAAGCATTTTGATGTACTTGTTAGTATATACCATACAAACGTGAATACATTAAACAATTATGTTACCATAACAACACTATTATAAACAACAATAATAACTTAGCTCAAATTATAACAATGATCTTCCTGTGCTGCCTACTACTGTAGTAATTCAATAGTCATTTATTATTTTTGGTCATCTTCATACAAAACGTCGGATGTTGGGATAAATAACTTAATGCAGTAGACGCAAAACATTCCAAAACTTTCCAAACTACACAAAAGTAGTTTCACAATAAAGTTACATAACTACAAAATAAAATAACCGGCAGCCAAAAAAAAAAACAAAATATAAAACTACAAGAGCAGAAAAACAGTCTCTAGTGCATAATATCTTTGTTTATTCAACTCGATTATTATGGCTCAATAATTTCAGCCAAGCATCATTGTCGAACCATGAAAATTTTCCATAATGAAAGATTCCGGGAACTAATTTACCACGGCGTCGTCCCGCTCTTTCCCTTCAAAAACAGCTTAAAGACCAGTTTCTTAATGCACATTGGCAAAGATACCACGGGTCGTTGCAACTTGATATATAAAAAACTGAAGAGCTCAGCATGTAAGTAAATTATCCGTGAGCATTCCATTTCTTCTAAAAGGTTCCCTTATTGCCATGGACAAAGTAGTGGAGTTTGCAGGCCTAGCAATCCCAAGATCCTCTATGAACATCGTTAACCTACTTTGGCCCATTTTTACTGCGCCACACACGAATCGTTGCCAACAAAAGAAAGGCACCAAATGTCTTCGACAGCTGTAACTCTTCGATTTCTCTCAACAACCGTATGTGCTTGGACTAACTATAATTGACTTTAGCAACAAAGGACAGACCCTAAGCAGGAATTAGCACGCCCTTCACATTGCATTTCATGCACATTGTCTTTACAAATCGGATTTCCTGTGTGTGTGTTGAAGCTCAGTGTAAACAAAGCAATTTCTTGCTTCTTTCAGCCCTGTGTTTTTCTTTTCCTTTTCCTTCAACTTGGTTACAGATGAAAGTTGTTGTTTTTCAAAGACCTCATATCTTTGAAAACAATAATGTATTCAGCAACTTGAAAAACCCTTGTTTCTGTTTCCAAGTTTACAACAAAGATGAAAACGCCTTGTCACACTCAAAAGGTTTACCAAGTTCGATAAATCAATAAAGAATGATACAAAACAACTGGAAAAAAATCAATATCAAGAAGATACTATACAAACAAGTGAATTAAAGATGATTTTTAAGCATGCTCTTTATATACTGGGATATATAGCGTCTGCCATGTTAGATTTTTAATTAACAACATATAAGCAGTGCCATTTGTGAAATTAAGACGGGCCTATCGACAGCTCATCATCAAAATCCAACGATCCATTTAGTCTGTAAGAAGGTCTAAAGAATAATGGATATATGACATATCGTCCGGCAGATTGGTTGTTCATTGGCGCCATATAATCAGTGTCACTCGATATACTAAGACGAATCCATAGACACCTCGTTCATCAAAATCCATCGAGTCAGTCTTGGTTTTGTATGTGAAAACTCACAACTCACTCATTCACAAGTGAAGCTTATATGAAAAGCATCAAAATATACTCCTAGACAATCAGCAAGAAGCCAATACAGTAATTCGAATCTAGACATAACTATTGACAGTTAATAAACCTAACATCAAGTGTTAGCAACTATATAGGCAGTAGTGTAGTCTAAATCCAACAACCGACTCACCAATCTTTTGCGAAACATGGAGTAAAAATGTTCTCTCTTCGAGGTTGTTATGACTGTTGTTTACCGAGGAAATGCTATGTAAGGTTATCTTCAGCAACACGTGGACATTTTGTCAATAAGTTCTATAGAGAAACCCAACTAAAAAAAACTCGAGATCAAAATATACAATGGCCTTACAAGCAGTCACTTCTGACATTAGCTGCAAAAGAGTGTCAAGTCTGTCATTGGCAGAAGTCAGCAAACATGCACGATATTTATTATTGATTAATTGAGTTCATATGTGACCTCGGGCTAGAGATAAGGAAGAAGAAGAATACTTCATTGATTAGTGGTCATATCACGTGATAGTGTTCAAGAATAAATGGAATAAACTTCATAGAAAGATGTATTTAAAAACAAAACATGTGTTGAATTTTAACTGGAGGATTGAATTTGAAGAGCCCTTTGGAAAAGCCAAAAATTGACTGTTACTTGTTGACCTATAAATTTATTTGACAAAATTCGGTAGAAACAAGTCATCGACGATTGCCCAAAATCAGCAAATTGGAACTGACAAGTGTTGATCCGCTCGTAAATTTATTTACTCATTCCATGTTCCCTACCAGTTCTCGAAGCAAACTCAACTTCAAACCAACATCATCAATACATCAATCAATAAAAGAGAAGCATTTTATCTGTCAGTGTGCTGCTTATTGCGATTGGTTTCGAGGAATATAGCACTCCAAAAGATTAAAAAAAACGCTGATATTTCTCATGAACTTACCCTTAGGGAAAAGTGCATGAACTTGTTTGTATCTATATATAAAAATCCTTTTACAGACTATCTGTTAATGAAAACATGAATTGAAAGTGTCTGAACTGATTTTTCACAAACTTGGTAAAATATTTCTAAAAGGTTATAAGTAATTATTCATGTTACAATTCATATTAAGAAGCCTACAAATCAGTCCTTTGTACATTTCCTCCAATTCGTAAATTTTTGTTTATGTTTAAACTAGTGTTGTTGGAACGGGAATTGTTAAGGCTGAACTGAAAATGGAGTTTGCAGTTTAAATCCGTGTTGTTATAGCCTTGTTTATATTCTATTAATTTAACCGAAAAACCCTTTCAGAATACCATTCGTCATGGTATTCGCCAGTTAACTATAGCTATGCGTGGTGTTATGCCTGAAACCCTTGTAAAGCTGTAATTTTTTTTTCTGTGTTATGCTGGAAAGCCTTAAAAAGCTGTAGCTATTATTTGCTTGTTGTGCTGAAAAGCCTTAAAAAGCTGTAGCTATTATTTTCTGTGTTATGCTGGAAAGCCTTAAAAAGCTGTAGCTATTATTCACTTGTTGTGCTGAAAAGCCTTAAAAAGCTGTAGCTATTATTTTCTGTGTTATGCTGGAAAGCCTCAAAAAGCTGTAGCTATTATTTGCTGTGTTATGCTGGAAAGCCATAAGCTGTAGTTGTTTTGCTGAAAAGCCTCAAAAAGCTGTAGCTAATCGCTGAATTGTACAGGAAAAGCATTCAGAGTGTTTGCTATTTAGTGTGCAGCTACAGTACGCTACTTGCCAAATAACCCGTGTTTCACACCACAAGTCCTTAACACCCGTGAGTAAATTTAAGACTTTTCTTATTCGCGATAAGATAATTTTTATAGTCTCTACATTCGCGACTCATTAGATTCGCGAATGTAGAATTCGCGAAGTTTTCCTTTCCCACACGATTTATTTTTAGTGAGTTAACAACAAAAACTCTTCGTAGATTTTGAAGAATCTTATCAATTCTAAAAGAAATAGAAAATTACATTAGCGGAACCAAAATAAGTAGTTCTTTTTAAAGGTCTTTGTGCCTTCGTCTACTCTAGTGAGTCTTCATACCAAAAAATCAATTACTGGCACTGAGCATTGTACAAATAAAGAAAAAAATAGAAACACAAAAAAACAAAAAAACAAGACAACTACAAATAACTGAATCACCTCGACTAAAGTGAAAACCAGAAAGAAGTTGGAAACGAGAAACGATCAATCGAAGATAACTTGGCGATTTATTCGATTTCGAGCACGCCTTGAAGCAATGGAAAAATTGTTACAGTAACAAACTTTTAAGGATGAAAATGTAAGTTTGTTGAAAAAAGTACTGTGGACACCTATAACCAAATTGAGAATAGCAATTTTGTCGAGTGAAAAGATAATCAGCTTAACCAAATTTTATTGGACAAGTACTTGACAGAGTTGAAATTGCACCTTCAACTGAACTCACTATTTGATTAAACAGAGAGCCTTAAAAATGTTCAAGTATCCATAAGAACTCTTACTACAAATTATCTGAATGAATTCATCGCACTAGGAAGATGCAGAGGCATATACTAGTTGCAAGGAATATCAAAGTGACATTTCCTCAATGACGTCCTATCACTTCATCCATGTTCATGAATTTATCCTATCACTTCATCCACATTGATGATTCAGCAATCATTAATCTTAAAAGTGTTGTTGCTTTCAGATAATTTTGATAAATTCAATGTACAGTCAAGCCTTTTATAACAAACTATTTCTACAATAAATTTTTATAAAACAAGCAGTTTCAAAAGTAAAATCTCGTTTTATACAACGAACAAAAATCCGATAACGAACACTGTTCATTGACGCAATAGAGAAGCCGTAAAACTCTTGTAGTGATTCAAACTGTGAAGTTTTTCTCAAACAGCGGGGTTTCCATTTTTAACATAAAATTATAAACTAATTAATAATCATGTTTCTCAAAAGTAAGTAAAAGAAAGAAAAAACGCCTCATTTTTAAGTCACAGAAAAATTGCAAGAAAACTTACGACTGAAGTGAAAGTGAGTGAAATTTTGTAGGTAGGTACTTGGAGTTTAACGAGGGCAACTCGTTATGAAATTTTGTAAACCACATCTACGTCTATTATACGAACTAATTCAAAACCTTATTTTATTATTGAAAGTGTGTCAAAATAATTTTGCACGAACAGAAATTTTGTAATTTATAGAGTCAAAGGATGTTCATGCAACGAGTTTTTCCCATAACGAGGATCGAGCTTGCACCAACTAAACTCTCGTTGTATGCAATATAAAACCTATTTCTTATAATTTTTTATTTTGATTTCTATAGTTTTATCTACACGTAATTGTATTACTAAAAATATATTTGATAAAATAACTTATTTCAGATTTGAACGAGCAGTAAGTCATACGAAAATCCTGTTCGAATATAAAGTCGTACATATCGAAATTCCGTTGAAGTGGCAACACTACAACAGAAAATGAGATCACTCGCCTGTGCACAACATCACAAAATCGCATAAAAACTAATTTTATCACATATAACAAGCATTTCATGTGGGAAAAGTTTCTTGCGTCGCACATTGGCGAAGTCTGTCGAGTCGGGGAATAAAACTACTATTTTCAACCAAATATTAAGTTATGGTAGAACCAAGAGCAAATGAGGTGAGCATCTAATGATTAAGGCTATGTACAGCAGTGTAAGTAAAAAGAAAGTAGAAACATTCTCTCTAACCAAGAACGTTGCTTTTTTATTACTCTGTTGCTAAATTAACGAGGTTCCAGTGAGCTGATAAGTTGTCCTGCAAGTCATTATGGCACGGTTTTTAACTGTCTCTAATCAGATTGTCTCTTGTATATATAAAAAAAACCGATCTTTCTGAAATAGTTGTTGTGTTTTTACTTTCTGCAAATGTTTTTTTCCACCAAAAACAAACATTCGACATAATACATTGATTTCTCGAAATGTTCGTATATTTAGAAATCCATGCTATCAATCTATTGACAAATTTTCCCAATACGTTTTCCACGAGAAACCTTAGATGAGCCAAACTGTATATGAGAAAAAAACAGCAAAGCATATCAATTATAAAAAAAAAACAGTAATGACAGCAATACCCTTGATACCTATCAAATTCTACGTGTTCTCATTAATAAAAGTAATTTAATTTCTTCAAATTAAAAAACAAAAAACGATTTTCTCTTTTGGAACATAAACACGTTGCATCACTTCAAGACCTGAGGGTCCCTCATTTATCAAATGTGCAAGACCAAAGACATCAAGATATGGCAAAAGTAGCAATTCCACACTGGAAATGGAAACTGTTAATTTTCCCTGGCCAAAACTTTTCTGTTAACATGCCAAGATGTGTCCGATAGTCGTCCTTACTGCCAGATTACAACTGAGGGCCAGTCTAGTTGTTCCGCATAAAATATTTACTCTATGTTGCACATCTAGTCCGCCATGTTGGAACAACATCCGAAGAAAACTTCTTCAGAATGCTATACCAATCTGAAGTGAAATATAACACAACTTTTCTTGTACTTCGTGTTTTCTTGTACTGTTCAAACTAGTTCTTCGCTGCCCTCAAGGATTTTTCATTTAAACAAAATTAAAAACAAGCCCACTACTGTCTTAGGTTAGTGTTAACCAATGTGGAAAAATGTCACTGAAGCTCAACATCAAACCCCAACAAAAAAAAAATCACAGTAAAGACAACCATAAAACAGATTTTGGATCGTTGACAAATAGAGCACCATGCAGTTTATTATAGTTGTCAGTTTGCTTCAAGTGTGTGCTAAACCTATTTCAGCTCCATTTCTACCTGAGATTTAATTAAATTCCTAACAGCAAGGTTCTTTAGAGCGTCACCTTACTACACAACATCGTTATAGCGGACATGATTTTTCTTTTTGAAACATAAATGATATCCCAACTTCAAAATAAATGGAATAAAAAACCAGAGTGAATTTTATAATGTAAACCACCTTTTCTTTTTTGAGGAAAGTAATCAGTTCGTTACATCAGAGGTTAGAATCGGTTTTTCCTTTTTTTTTTTGGCCATGTAACTTGGTAGTAAGAAACTCGGCTGTCAGTGGCAGGTGCTTTTTAGGCTCTACATAGTTGGTGTAGTGGAATGAAGCAGACGACAGCATGTTTTTTTGTTGCTCTTTTGGTACAGAAAAGAAAGAGTGATAACATTAAAGGAAGTGTGAGGGAAAAAAAACGAACAATGAGATGTGAGCACTATTCGAAGAAGTGAAAGGCGTAAACAAGTGCTCACCACGCGTAAAGAATAGTTTAAAACTAAGCAATCAAGTACTGACAAGGCGTAATTTTCAGAACATGTTAACTTTTCTCAATGCGTCTACTGAATACAGGGTGAGTTTTAAGTACAGTTCCATGAGAATATTTTAAAGGTTATTATCCAACAATCTAGCTGAAATAAAAATCGAACAAACAATAGTAATTATAAGGCAAGATGCAGCCACAGCAGCTTCTCTGCACATCACCAATACTACGCAGCAAAGTGATTCTATAGTTGTTAGGCAAATTCAAATTAACCTTCCAAACAACTATAATCACTCGGCGGTATATAAAACATGAAATTTAGAGAGAAAAAAATATAAACCTAAAGATGTAATAATAAAATAATGTTCAATATAATTTGTTGAATTCGGATATAAATGAAACGTTAAACTTAGGGGTTGGCAGGCCACAGCCAGTTTGTTGGCAAGCCACATGCGGCCGCGTTGATTGACATCTATAGTGTTAACTAATCCATAATGGTTTGAACATGAAATATGTTACTTTGCTGATTTTAATTAACCTCAAAATCTAACAACCTATTCTGAAAATTACAATTAACACCACTGTATATTATATATTTCATATACAAGGTGTTTGATAAAAATTGTTCCATTTTGACAAGACCATAACGAAGTAACAAATACTAGCCTAATACAGGAACGTGCTATGCATCAGTCAATAAACAAACTCTAAAATTTTCGTATAACATTGGCTTGCGATTAATGTTTAATATGCCATTAAAAGACTCATTGTAGCAAAATGACGATTCTATACCTACCAGAAGGCTTTGCAAAAGTTTATATAATGAATTGCTACTACCATGATGACAGCAACAATTCATTGTTTAAACTCTAGCAAAACTTTACTGTTGATCGCCATTTTGATACAATAAGTCCTCTAACAAAACATTAATCAATCGCCAATACTATATGAAACTTGTAAAGTTTTGCTAACAATTGACGTTCCTGTATTATTATTTGTTACTTAGTAAGGGTCTTATAAAAGTGTAACAATATTTTGAATCTTGATGTATACTGCACACAATATACATCGTGTACAGTATATCAAGAATATGCATCAATGAAAACTATTGCCTTTTTGTGCTTCTCAATTCTATGAAATGTAATTCCCATCTCTAAAATTTAAGCAAAAAGATCAATCGTTGGGTGATTGAATTTGGAAAGTATTATCTGAAATTCTAAAATATACAAAAATTTTAATAATGATGTTCGACATCCCTATGACCTTTTTATATAGAGCTTTTTATACCCTGAGCATCTGCTACTTTTTAGAACTGCTCAACTAGTGCTGCTACCTGCTACATCAGCTCAGAAAAGCAATAAGGTGAGAAAAAATGACTGTAGAAGGAACAAAAAACTGAACTGTGTAAGATACGAACAAAAAATCAAATAAAAAAGACTTTCATTGAGATTTACGAGCTTCTTGCTAAAGAGATCCTGCGAATGAGGAACAATTCACCTTATCGATAACGAATGTGATTACGATAATTTTTTTTTTGCCTCATAATCTTCCAAATCACACTTTATAATCAGATAAAACACACTACAGAAATCTAGTGAATTTATTCCTAAATTTACGAGAGGAATAAATTCACGTTTGCCAAACGTTTTTGGATAATGTTTGGCAAAAAATTAAAATTGCATATATCAAAAATCCTATACATGGGTAATTATTGGACATTTTATATACAGTGAGTTCCTAAAAGATCTAGTCAAATTATAATCACAGATGCTACGCATAAAAACAAAGCAAAACATCCACATAAACATGGATGTGGAATTGATAAAATAAACCCACATAAACATAGGTATGTTCTAAAATAAGATAAAGTCATGTCATTTCATAGGCCTATGTGTCACATAATAGGTATTCAAATAAGTATGCATTTCCGGACCCATCTTTATATGGACGCTTTGCTTTGTTTTGATACGTAGCATCTGTGGTTAAAATATGACTAGACCTTTTAGGAACACCCTGTATATTACCACCAAAAATCATTAAAAATATTATCTACCTTACTAAGCTATTTTTTGTGTGCTGTTTTACATCTTTCACTATAATCTTTTGCATATAAAATAGTGAACGATAGCTTTTTCTAACTCATTGATAAGTTTGGTGAATAAGTTTGGTTTTACTATAACACACGAAAATCAACCAAAACTGAATATTTTCAGTACATTGTAAAAAAGTCGATAAAAGATAAGACTATAAAATTCGATCCCTTGCTAAAATGTAAGCACTAACATTTGTACTAAAACTTGGGTTATTTCCCTAATAAAACTTTCAAATCCCATCAACTGGACAAGCCACGCATTTCAATGACATTCGTGTAACATTCACAAACTGTGGCTTCGGATAAGTGAAAAAAAATATTAGGATAACATAAAAATCATCCCGCTCTTTTAATAGCTAAATCCTAATAAAAATAAAGATTTAACTACTTTTCGATAATTTTGGAATAAATACTACAGTGTTTTCTTGGAATATACCACTTTTCTATTCGTGATAACTTCGTGACCATGATGGTATGTGAAACATAACTGCACCCGAACGGTTCATGAAATGTAAAAATTTTTTGTAGATGGCGTTGTAATTTCAAACAACTTTAACGACTGTTTCTTCTTTTTTCGACTTACCTTTTGACTCGCATTAGCTTACTTACGTTCTCAGCGCAGCATGAGACTTCACCCGAATGCTATACACATTGCTGTATACAACACTATACATTACAGGATGGTGGATACTTTTAGCACTTTATGTGATAACTAATTCTCTCATTGTTACACTATAATTCACACATAGTTACATCACTGTTTATCTATTGAATCGAAAGAAATTTTGTAGACAGTGTTGTATATAACACTTCAGCACTTTACATTGCAAGATGGTGAATATGTTAAGCACTTTATGTGATGGTAACTAATTCTCCCATTGTTACATATCGTTTACACATGGTTACATCGCTGTTTATTTATTAAGTCGATCGAACGACCTATTTGAAAAGTGGTATATCCCACGGAAACACCCAGTATATGAAAAACAAAACTCCATAAAAAAACAAACAATGGTGAAATTTTTGTTTAACTTGAAGATCTGAAGAATCGTTGTCAAAATTATAGTTTTCAAAAATTGAATTCATGTTGCTTCTTTAAAAAAAGAAGAGAAAAAATTTATCTTGTGTAGATGACACGTCTATCAGCAGAAAACTGGCTCGTGCGTAGAAGTGTAATCGAATGTGTGGGAATCCAGTGTTGGAAATATGAAGCATCATCATGTCCTTGTCAAGAACTTACTCTAATCAATATTAACTGCCGAAAAAGAGAAAAACCCTTTTATGTAAAACTTGGTGGTAAAGAAACCCGATTAAAGCGACGAATACAAAATCCAACGGAACTTTCATAATACAAAATAAAAAATATTTAGTTTACAATTTTGAACAAAAAAAAAAAGGTGAAAAATCTCTAGCTCAAAACTGAATTGAAAATTGAAAAAATGAAATGAAAGATGAGAAGTAGAGAATAAAAACGTTTATGTACCGTATCTAAGAAAAATAACCTTAATACATTTTTCTGGTTCGTGGATGAAAAAAATCCACCCCCCCCCCCCCCACTTTCAGAAATCAAAACAATTTCTTATTCCCATAATGTTGACTGTTATTATGTGTACCAATTTGCAAGCCAGAAATGGATAGAAACAAAAAAAGTAAATAAAGCTCAAAATGTTACTTATACTTGGTATTCTAAGCTGCAAAATTACTATCAGAGGTTAGATATTTATTATCGTATAGGATGAAAAATATGAAACAAAAATCAAATTTTCTCTGTTTACGATTTTATTGATTGTATTTTGATTTCATTCCGGATTGGCAGTATTTTTTTTTAAACTACCTGCGATCTAATAATCTTGAAGTACTAAGTATTTGCAATAAATGTACCACTTTTTAAATCGATCGTTCGATCGACTTAATGAATAAATAGTAACGTAACAATGTGTAAATGATAATGTACCAATTAAGGAATTACTTACAATGCATAAAGAGCTCAAAGTGTGAAATATAGCGCAAAAGTGAAAGTGTTGTTTGAACGGCATTTGGGTGAAGCTCAATGCTGCGCTGTGAACTCGGGTGAGCTAACGCGAGAGAAAATGTCGAAAAAACTCGGAATAATCATAATAATTGTCAACTCGGAATAATCGTCAACTCGGAATAATCATTGTAGCCGTTGTAGTCGAAGCTACTCAAAACTACAATGACGCCATCTGCAAAAAAACCCTCCTACAATTCATTCACCGTTCGAGTGCAATTAGGTTTTACATACCACCACGGTCACAAAGTTATAACCAATTGAAAATTTGTACATTTATCGCAAACATCCTGTAGTCCTACTTTATTGTAGGACTACAGGGCAAACACCGTACTTTTTTGTCATCCCATAATGCTTCTAAAACAAACAAAAAAAAAACCCACACGAATTAACACTAAATTTGATCATTGTTAGCCGTGCGAATGTTGGACTAGATTATGAAAGCAAATAAACATTTATGAATGCTTGCTTGGGCATGTATCCAATTTGAATTTGATGTGATGCTCCAGAAATTCATCAAGCATTTCGCTCCCTCCCCCCCCCCCAAAAAAAAAAAGATGTTTTGCTTAAACTTTTACCATTTCACAATGTGAACCAGACCATGACTAAGGCCATGTAGTTTCACTCGATTTCATACACAAGCTGATAAAAGTGAAGCATATTGTGCTATATCACCCTGTATTAAAGATCAAATTACAAAACATGTATTAAGAAAACGAATGTACAATAAAAGTACGATATTTAAAATACTTTGCGTGCAACTGGAGGCAAATCATTTTTTCTTAAGCAAAAGCTCGGTTTTTTTTAGCAAACATACAACATTGTGTGTGAATAGTGTTTTGATGCCAAAGGTTCAGAAAGAAAGAAAGAGTGTGATAGTAAAAGAAAGAAGCAGAAGAAGAAAGTGAGGATCATATATTTTTTTTAGAGTTTGACGTGTAGTTGACTGTTTATCTGTGACGTTTTTCAACTAAGCACATACAGAGTGATTCAGAATAGCTATTCCTAACTTTCAAAAGTGTTAGAAGGCATGTAATGAATCATATTTTAATGATAAATTATAATGCCGAAATACTTCCGTAACAAAATTAGAGATTTTTTTATGACGTATCAATAATACATTGTTCCGACAGTACTTAATAATAATCATTATACAGGCTGGAATTGAACCAATATGTTACATTCCACATCGAGTGTGTATGAAGTTTTCGTAATTTCGTTGTATCTCGTTACGGAAGCATTTTAGAATTATAGTTCACTATTAAAAGATGTTTCATCACATGCTGTTTATCACCTCTGAAAGTTAGGTATCGTTATTCTGAATCACCCTGTATAAATAAAATAGTTCTTGCACAATGTCTCTGTTCTGGGGGAACAGTATTAAATCTAGATTGACAGTTTGCATAGTGCGAGTTAATTAGGTTATCGATCTGGAAATCCTTTTGATGCTAACTAATTCTAACAGTTGCTGTAATCTCCAATTTGACGCTTCTTTACACGTTTCGATCAATAAACAAGCTTTTCCTCCAATCTGTGAATCCATAGAAACACAAAGTCCAGTATTGGATTCTGGGAAGTGCCAAAATTATTCATCATTTTATTCGTGGTTCAAACAAGTTGCAAACTGGAGAACAAATTTTCTACGACTCATTTTTATAAAATATTGCCTTTTTTTGAAACCTCGAATATCTGAATTTATTGTTTCTGTGAAGCCTGTATCGTAATCTTTGGACCCAAACAACGGCGTAAAATTTCAAATCATGGTATGTGGCAAAATTCTGATAAATCTGTATTGTATGGTTTTCAATTTAAGATAAAAGCTCGAATCGTTTTAAATTTCGACATTCTTAAAGAGATTTTTAAACCGAGTGAATCAACAAAACCCAACATCCGGTATTTAGTGAATACGTCAACATAACTGCATGTTATTTATTTTTCAATACACATTAAACAATTTTGAAAGTATTTTACGGTTTCATTTTCTGAACACCTTTGTCGTCATATATAAAATATGAATAGAAAGATCCTCCATGATATGTGAGAATGAAAGAACAGTCTGCTAGGGAGCAATGCTTGCTCTAAGCCAAGGGGTGATATCAATAGCAGATAACAACAATATATTCAACACCATTACAAAAGTTAAGACCACAGTTCTCAACAGGAAGCAGATCGTGCAACAGTACTGCACACAGCCATGACACGTTCATACCCCAAAATTAAATAAATAAATAAATAAATAACCAAAAAGAAATAATTCTTCTTGGCGGAAAACCAAACAAAAACATGGAGGAAGAAAGCACAAGGCGTAAGAACACACAAGAAATCAATCAAAATAAAATAAAATTATAATTAAAACAAAAAACTAGTAGGCAAGAATCATAACCGTGCTGGCAGAAAGGAAGCACGAGACGTTTGAGTGGCACACCAACTTTCAAATTTTGTTTTTTGGTTAATGACGTACCCGACGTTGGCTGTTCCGCCGCATAATGGAGCCCAGCACTCCCGCCATTGAGGTTCCCTTAATGGTGGTGACTCAGTTGACTTTGTTGTAGCTGCAACAATGGACACGTTGTGGCTCGTGGTTGACGACAGTTGCCATTACCCAGCTGGCCTGTGAGGCGGATGGATATAATAAGATGGTGGTGGCCACGAATAATGCAACTTAACTTATTTTTTTAGGGGGCAACTTCTTAACTCTACCAATAGAATTCATGCTCACTCCAAAAATTCATTATCAATACTTGGTAGATCAAAAAAAAAAATTTGTAGCAATGTACGATATTATGATATAAGATACATAGATTAAACTGTCAATCTATTCAACACTAGTCAAACTATTCGATAGCACTCTGCAATGTAACAAACTATGCAATGCAGCAAACTATGCACGTTTACAAGCAATTTGCTCCAAAACATAGCGAATTCTGCAAAAAAGAGCTTGTTTTGAAGTTTTGTTGAAAACGTGCTGCTCTCAGTGAGAAAAGCACGTTTATAGCAGAAAAACTATTTTCTCCAAAACAGCGAATTCAGTGCTAATAGCTTGTTTTGAGAAGTTTTGTTGAAGTAAACTATGCACAATGTAGCAAACTCTGCAATGAAGTAACTTGCGATGTAGCAAACTATGCAATGAAGTAAACTGCAATGTAGCAAACTATGCAATGTAGCAAACAATGTAATGTAGAAAACTATGCAATGTAACAAACTATGCAATGAACTGCACCTATATGACTTATAGTGTTTATAAACACGACATCAAACTAGAACTCTTAGAAACTTAACCTTAGAACTTAAGGATCCTATGATAAGGACCTGGGATCCTTGAATACGAACCTAAGGATCCTTAGAAACCTTAATATTATATCTTTGGAGAGAACACACAATTCCACAAACTTTGTTATAATTTATGGGTAAATTATAGTTTTCACGTCTCGTTGCAATAATTCAAATAAACATTAACACAACAAGTAATCAAAAAATGCAAAAGTAAATTAAAAATAAAATTAATGATGATTCATTCCAGAATGAATCACGCACTCAACACTCACACTTACAGTTGATAATGCCCTTTCCCGAACAATACATTACCTGTTATTCGAACGTTATTTAAAAAATGCGAAAAGTATATTTCTCAACACATTCACCATGAATCAATAGAGACAGTCGATTAATCAACCAATACAGTGTAATCACCAGTGACCGATACCAAGTGCACATTAATTAGCGCAGCAGGTTCGAGAATAAAAGTGATACTACGTTAAATGATTAGAACAAACATTGCTTTAATGATTGTGGTGGACCATCATTAATGGATTGATAAGCCACTTTCATACAATATTTTCTGCTAATGCAATTTAGGGAAACCAAATTTGTTAAATTCAACGCGTTGTCAAAGCAGTATGGTAATCACATGTTGAATTACTTTTCCTGTTTAACTTTGCAACATTGGAACTCTTACATGCAAGTTTTAAGACACCTGTTGTTAAATAATTTGAATGTATCAGTTCTAAGTGTTGCAAAAATTAGAAGTGGCTATAGCTGCAATGAAAATGGCATAACATACATTCACGTGTAGTGCACAGAAATTCATTCATAACGTAGAAGTCTGGATAGTTCGGATCGAGATCACCACTAAGTCATTAACAAACTAATTCAGTTAGATAGAATGTACGGTTGCATAACCTCGAACTATCCATACTGTATATATGTTATAATGTTAGTGCAGAAAAAACTATCAAATGCATACTACATTATATGAAAAAAATTCTGATTGTGAAACCGTGCCCTATGGTGCTGCATTTTGTGCCACATATTCAATTCTCATCATACCAGAACTACGAAATTGTAGTAAAAATTCATTCCAAAATACTGTAGCAAAAATTCATTCCAAACTATGGTAGCAAAAATTCATTCCAAATATTGTATTTCTATTTAAATAATAATATTATTTAATGTTTTTCATTAAACACAATCAATTTTTTTTTAACTTTTAACAGTTTATAATACTCGTATAAACAGAAAGGCCTGGTGTGAATGAGTGTAAAGAAACATTTTTACAATTTCGAGAAACACGCGTTTAAAAAACTTGCCTTGCTGTCTATGGGCTACTTCACACTTCCTGCACTAATAGTTTTGCACGTATCGATGTTTCGCTTAAAATTCTGCGTCAGGTAAATAAAATTGCGCTTAACACATTCGAAAATGTTTCTATTTTGACAAAAATGTTATTTAATACCCGTTTACACCAGGTCCTTCAATTTTAAATGTTAAATAATGTTTTAGAAAATTTTAATTCAGTCACTGTGCATCAATCAATTGTATAAATCGATCAACTCATAGAGGAAATTTTCTACCCCCTATTTAAATCACGATAGTCAAATAGTAACAGACCTGTTTCATAATAAAACTGTAAAAGTTAATGTAATCTTACAGGGGGTCCTCGATTTAGACGAGGGTTACATTTCTCGCGAATTTCACACAAATAGAAAATGACAATATATCAAAACACCGATAAATTGAAAATTATGGTCAATAACTCTAATGCCAGGGACCGCATTTGCGCCACAAGTGGCGTGCAAGTTTAGAAAAGCAGCAGTTACAGGAGGTCGTTTTCTGTAATTTATGCTATATCACAAAAAATCGCATGATAGTGAAATTGAAGTGTTCGGTGCAGTAACCGGGTGGTTCCATTTTTGAAAAATTCACAATGAACCATTTGGTTCAATGCAATTTTTCTAACTTCAACAGTTCTGTTTTTCATATCGCACATGGATAGTAACACAAATGAAGCGTCTAATAACGGGGTAGGCAAAAAAAAGATTGGCTAAAATACTCTCACAACATGAACACAGCTTTTCTGAGCGGAGGTAACGCCACTACTACAAATAACTGGAGCTAGCCGGTTACTGCACCGAGCCCTTTGTCGTATATGACGACCATCTGGAAAAGTTTCTTTCGTCGCATAGTAACAAAATCTCACATTTTATATAACTCAAGGACTTCCTGTATATATAGAAACAAAAACTTTGTGCATGTCTAACGTTGGCTCACTTGTACAAGAGCTGAAAAACTGAGGGAAAATGACAGAGCAATAACTTAAGCACTGAACCAGAAAAATCCCATAATCCAGACTGTCATTTTTGGGTGGCTGCCTGCATAGTTAAACACAATTTTTTAAAAACAAAAAATAGAAACAAAACACTGTATATGTTTACAAGTATTCACAAAAAAAAAACCGGACTTTTCCCGTTGTTGCTGTTGTCGCATTAAAACCTAGGGCATAACCTGCATATTAAACAGTTTTGCAACAAATTCTCCAGCCATAGTTAATGTTAAGCGTTCTTATTCTACTAGTTTCAATGAATCTATCATCGGCTTAAAAACCCTTTTCACTTGTTACTCTTAAAAATTCAACACGCGCAGCTGTTACCATTCGTTCAAATGGTTTCCATCCATCGGATTTTCGTTTTAAAACATGTGCTTGCTACGTCACGGGTATTTGGCAGAGTTGAGTTTTCAACACGTTTTAATGCCACCAAGCACACGAGGAAGGGGGCTTAATAAAATGCAAATGTCGTGCCGACATACATGTTTTGTGCAAGTCAAGTGGAATGGACGAAGCAACATCTCGTCCTAGGGTCAAAAGCTCAAAAGCACACTCCGTTTAACAGGTTCATTTCCCAACGTTGGAACTGCGATCAACACCCATTGAGACCTTCATCAAGCAACAAGCATTTGGTGTGGTATAATAATGCAGTCGACTGAGTTCCATCCAGTGGCCCGGAAGGATGAATAATGTAGATCGGAACCAGTTGTGCGGTACTCCACACTTAATGAACACCTTCATTAAGTTGAAATGAGTTGCAGGTATAAAGTGCGCTATTTTACTTTTAAATCGCGTTGGATTAGTTAGATGGTGGTGGTGGTTTCATCATGCCATCATGACCTTGAATGTACAGTATATATGTTGCTGGCAGAGTATAGATTCCAGGTATTCTATAAAATACCTAGCTACTTTTGTAAAATTATGAAATAATATCTTTTATACAACTACAGTATTTAGTTAACTAAATATTCTCTAAAAAAATTTTAAGCTTAAATATAAGCTTGAATTTAAAGGCTTAAGTTTTGCTTAACATAACTATTCCAGTGCTACTTGTAATTTCAGATATTGTCTAAATATGATTTGTCTATATAATTAAGTTATGGTGTTTAGGTAGTTAAGGTAAGTTTAAGTAATTTTACATTTTCTGTACAAAAGGTGAAGTCAAAATTCAGGTCTTAACCTAAACCTGACATCTTATTTAATTCAATTATTAACATACTAATTTCATACTTTGACAAAAAACGACCAGGCATTCTATAAAATGTTTGAATTTTATAAAATGTCTGAATTTTACACTTTGCCGCTAACATCATGATTGCATGTTCGTTACAATGATTTGAACATTTTGTTAATAAACTTTAGAACTGTCATTAAGATTTTATAATGCTAACTCCATTTTACAAAGTTTACAAGCTTGTATAATAAAAATATATATACACTGTTCTAATATAAACGACTATTGATTTTTCATCTTTGACTTGTAATTTAAAATACATAAAAACCAAACAAAAAGAAAATAAATTCTCAACTTTCATATCAACCGTTTCCAAACACGTAACAGCATCTTTTAATGGCTTGTATTCACACAAACTTGCGTAATATCGACCCTAAAAAATTTAGAGATACCATCTAAGTCACCTTTTTTTCCACTCGTACTTACTAAGCACCTTTTTTTTTATTTATCGATTTTTTTCCACCATTAGAGTAGCAAAAGTATCGATCGCCCCTCTCTTCATCATAATGAAAAGCTGTCACCAAAGTTAAAGGATGTTGCCAATTACCATTAAAACATTGTGAGAATGTGTTAGTTTGTTAACTGGTGCAAAATTCTAGGCGATATCAAAGTGTCACTCACCACCTGAATTTGTCATTTTTGGTTCTCATACCAAATATGCAAACACCAAATATCGATGTTATCGGACCGATGCTTTCTAATAATTACAAACTATGACTGAAATGTTCACTAATAAAAAGATACTTTACATCACGCTATGATATGGTTGAGCGAATCATGAATTTGTTTCTTATCAGTTTCCATTTGTAAAAGCTGTCATTAGCGAGACACGAAAAGATGGGAATAGCAGTCGATAGCTAGTGATGTAGGTTGGTATAATCACCATTATTTTGGCGAATCAATTGGTGAAACGACGTTTCCAATAATTGGCGTGATTTTCTCCTCCTAATGGCTGTGACAAGCGAAATTACATGGTTCATACGTGAAACCATATTCGGTGAAAATAGTACTAATTATACATAGTGTAATATGGTTTAGCCATTTTATTTTTAAAAGGTCATCATTTTGGCGCAGCGTAAATTTCGGTAATTTAGTGAAAGTTTGACACGACGATACCAAAATAATTGAAAGGCCTTGTGTGAAAAAAAGTGACATTTTTTACAATTTCGAAATAAACGCATTTAAAGATCCGAACTTGCCTTGCTGTCTGTGGACGACTTCACACTTCTTGCAATAATATCATTGTTGTTGTACTCAAAATTATGCGTCAAGAAGATACAATTGCACCTAACACATTCGAAAATGCTTTCTAGGTTCATTTTTGACAAAAAATGTTACTTAACACCCTGTTACACCAGGCCCTTCGATTATAGTTTTGTAAATTTGATAGTTTTTCAAACGATCTTCAAATGTGACTTTAACGAATAGAAAATTGCATAGGTTCCAAAAAATGGCATATGTTGTTTATTAGAAGACTACAAAAAAATTGTCGATTTAGGCGAGTTTCGTATATGCGATTTCGCTATTACGCGACGAAATGAATCTTCTGATATTCGTAATATGCGATAAAATTTTGTTATTATGCGATTCTGACGCTAGTGCAAATGTGACTGAATGCTCCTGCTTCTTTCATTCTACAATGTGTATCATGGCAAAAATACTGGCTCTCAAAATTTTTCTTTGTGGTTTTTTCCATTTAGCTAACATTTCAGTATATGCGATTTTCGACCAAAATATTTAATGAACACAAAGATTTCTCAATTAACCCTTAATTAACCCGTATATTTCGCTATTATGCAATTTTGTGAAGAGGTGAAGAAATTACTAAACTGTGGAAATTATTCTGTGGAAATGCAAAGTATACGATTTTTGATTCAGTGCGAGGTCGAAAAATAACCCTCGCATAAATCGAGATTCATCTGTATTGTGCCAAAATCAGTGGTGAAAATATGCAGCAGGAAACGTTTACGTGCCAACGGGTTAAAACCTGGTTGAAAAACCAACACGCGGTGTCTTCTTTAATAAGTAGAGTTGTCAAAGACAAAACGCAGCGTCTTTTCCACAATTCTATTAACATTGTCTTAGGCTGACCTCACCCCCTAACCCTGTGAACTGCTAATCCTAAAGCCTCCATTCCCCACAATGGGCAAATTGAGTTACGGAAGGCTTTCCATTCACTATTCTCTAATTAATTGTGGTGAAAGATTAGATTGCGATCGATGAAACGACCACTCTTGAAATTCCTAAGGTGAAGCCATTTCACAAAGAGTACATTTGTTAAACCCATTCCAACAGCAATTTAACAACAACTACAAAAAAAAAGTTTTTTGTTGCATCCTGTACACCTACTAGAGTAGAGTATAATCCTATTACCAACCAAACTTTATAACCGCTTCATTAACATTTAAATTAATTACCATCAATTTCCGTTGCAAAATCCATTCGTCGTGTTGCAGTTGTCTGCATTTGAAATGATTAACATCAATTTATAATGAGAAGCAATTGAAAATGTATAATTTTGTTTTAATTGTCAATAATCATTACCTTAAATGAACCATAATGCATTTATACACATACACTATGTATATATGTATGTTACATGTATAAGTACTCGTATATGCATGTTATACGTATACTAGCTGTATGATGGAATGGTTGTAATTTTCATTGTCGAGTTTCTTTTATTACTTAGCAACCAATTAGTAACAACGACGAAATTGTTGTAACCCTCATTGTTGCTTTTTTATTATTACTTAGTAACCCGTCACCAACAACAAACCGCGTTATGTTCACACATACAGACAGAACTGGAACACTATATAGGAAAGATATGTATTGTATATGTTACCGGTAATGTATATGATCTAGGCATTGTATTCGATGCTATGTATGCATTGTTTATAATGCCCAAGTTTTTTTGGTGCAGTATGAAATAACATCTTGTATAAAACTGTTTGAGTTAGTTAACATCACTTTCTCTAAAAAAAAAATAACCTCAAGTCTATACAAAAATAACCTAAACTCTTGCATAACGTGTAACTATTCACGCAATTAACGTTGCTAATTTCTTACTTTGCCAATAGAGGCTTGGCATTGAATAGAGTGCCTGGATAATATATATACGTTATACGGTACATATACAGTTATACGTTAATGTAATTTACTGTATTTTTTGCCATGTAATATGAATATACAGATCAGTACTATGCATAAATATTATTTTAAATACACAGATAGATACAATGTAGTACAGCATATTGTACAGTATGACATTCACGATTCCGAATATAGTGTATTCCATCCAATTTATAATATAGTACATTTACATTCCAAATTACAAAATATATTTCGAGAAAAGTTCCAAATTTTCACATAGTGAGCTTAGAACCAAAGTTTGTATTTTTATAGCCAAGCTGAATGTTTCTCTTCTACGTAACTTCACTGCTTTGTAAATAAACTTCTAATAAGCTAATTTATATACCGAATGTCTCCAAACTTCACATTATTTTTGCCAAAAACTTGGCTTCCCAAAGTCGATAAAACAAAGTTGGGACATAGTTTCCTTTCCTCAGGAGGTCCTTCGTTATCAATTATGAATGCTTTTTTTTCATATATACCATTAAGGGTGGGGTCGTGTGCACAAACGAGCGATGAAGTAACTACTAAAGTTTCTCCTCATCTTCAATTTAGATAATGAAAAAGTGAAAACTTTCTAAATCAATGTGTTCTGTCAATTAACCAAAGCAACAAGTACTCCGTTTGTTTCAGGTG
This sequence comes from Cryptops parisi, assembly GCA_034695005.1. Classification (NCBI taxonomy): domain Eukaryota; kingdom Metazoa; phylum Arthropoda; class Chilopoda; order Scolopendromorpha; family Cryptopidae; genus Cryptops; species Cryptops parisi. The sequence continues at coordinate 54,186 of JAQIWH010000008.1, read as the reverse complement.
GGAATAGCTGTATAATTATTCGCACCTTTCACATACTCCTGTTCGAACTACCATGTCCCTTTAACTCATTAATGATAAATGAATATAGTGATTTTCGTATCCAACGAATGAAGCGGGTAAACACACACACATGTCAAGTTTAGCCAATTAAACCACTGTTAAACAACCTGCTTACTGTGTTATCATGATAATAATTTGTTTATCTCTTATTTTAATGTAAGTGTCACGTACCATTATCAAATTAAAATTGCTGAAAAACGATGTATCTTTACGAAGTATTTTCATCTGCATTTTAAAAAGAGAGGATTAGCGAATATAATGATACGTAGCTGAAAATATTTCTATCGTCGCATACTGATGAATTCGCATATTAAACAACTCGCATAAATCGAGGACTACCTGTATTATACACAAAACGCAATATATTGTCTATACACCAAACTAAAGTACCATTAAAAGACAACGGATAGTTCTCGATTCCATGCTGAGCATTACGTTCAGCAAAAATATCTCATAAATGAAAAATCACGTATATCAAAATTCCCATAAATGCGAAATAAAAACTAACTAATGACCGTTTTCAAAAATTGTAAAACACATTAAAGTAGTACACAATGGTCCGTACACATTGGTCAAGTGAAACAGCAGTTGCAAAAATGTTAAGTCAAAGCACACAAAATCGCATAATAGCAAAATTTTGTCGCATATAACAAGAATCTGACACGATTTGTCTCGTCGTATAATGACCAAATTGCATATGCAAAATTCGCATAAGTCGAGTATTTCCTGTATTTGCAAAACTAAGGGGTAAATGTTGAGTGTTTACTAGTAATGTACGGTACATACGAATTTCGCGAATAAGAAAATATTAAAACTTTAATTACAAAATTAACTGAGAAAGATATAGTGAAAAAAAGTACTCTTGGTTTCCTATTTTTTACAAACTAAATATAAAATAACATAAAATCTTTTAATAAAAATACAAATATATAAAATAAATATATAATTCGCTATACGTACAGCAAATTATAAGACGTCAATAGGTTTATGAATGTAAGGTGGTAACGTGTGAATTCTTATTATCCACTTTTTTTTTTGTGTATGAAACTTTAAAGTGCGTATTATAGAAGTTGGTCATCTTTGGGGTCACTTTGGTAAAGAAAAAAGTTAAGTATCGCAATTCCAAGGAAACGGTATTAAAAGAGCTGATCTGTGCATAGCCATTACAAGTGGGATTTTGGCATACTACCACCCGTTGCTCAACAAATCTACCTTTTACGACCAAAAAGTGCCCTCGCTTTTCACCACAACACTCTCTCCTTTTAACCCTTTGAAGCCTTTCTTTCAATTAAGGAACTGTTCTACCTTCATCTACAGGGGCAACATTCTACACGCAGGTCGTAACGAAAATCCTCAGGAAAAGGCCTTTTAAAAACACCCACCACACCCACCACCACCAGTAGCAACAACAACTTAAAGTGATGTCACTTGGCCACCTCATCACGTCTCACCTTTTCGGGTGTCTCGACTTTATTTCACCTGGCAAACAGAGGCCAAGTGGTCACACTCCAACTACATAACTAAGATCTTTAGTTTCAATTGAAACGCCCAAGTGATCCAAATCAAATAAAACACGCCAACCAATGGATCGCATTACGGCTCCAACAATATGCTCTACTATTCTTTATATTATGTAATGTAGACAATTGCACCAAGATTGTAATGCAATGGAAAGCTTGAAAAAGCTGCAGCTACGCGTTGTGTTACGTTGAGAAGCTTGACAAAGCTGTAGCTATGTGCTGTGTAATGCTGATAAACCTGACAAAAGTGTTTTGCGCTGTGTTATGCTACGAAGCCTCACCAAGCTGTAGCTACGTGTTGTGTTATGCTGAGAAGCCGTGACAAAGCTGTAGCTACGTGTTGTGTTATGCTGAGAAGCTTGACAAAGCTGTAGCTATGTGCTGTGTAATGCTGATAAGCCTGACAAAAGTGTTTTGCGCTGTGTTATGCTACGAAGCCTCACAAAGCTGTAGCTACGTGTTGTGTTATGCTGAGAAGGCTTGACAAAGCTGTAGCTACGTGTTGTGTTATGCTGAGAAGCTTGACAAAGCTGTAGCTATGCGCTGTGTAATGCTGAGAAGCCTGACAAAAGTGTTTTGCGCTATGTTACGCCACGAAGCCTTGAAAAACTGTAGCTATGCTCTGTGTTATGCTGGAAAGCCTCGTAACGTTGTAGCTATGCTCTGTGTTATGCTAAGAAGCCTGACAAAGCTGTAGCTACGTGTTGTGTTATGCTGAAAAGCCTAACAAAGTTGTTGTGCGTTATTTTATGCTGGAAAGCCTAACAAAGGCTACAAATTGTAGCTTGGCGATGTGTTAATGGAAAACCTGAAAATTTCCCTTGTATTTGTACTGCAGGTAAGCGCAACAAAGCTGCAGTCATTCTGTGTAAAATTCGCTATTCGAGAATCATTCAAATTGTATCCTCAGAGTTCAGCTTTCTAATGAAACCAGCATACCAACAAAATAGGTTCTTAACATAAAAAAAAACTATTACTTTACTGGGAGCAATGAAACTCAAAATTCAAAAAACACTACTATAAAACATACTATGTGTGAGGATAAGAGAAGATCTTTCAAAACATCAAAATAATATTTCGTATTTATAAAGACCTAAAGTTACACAAGTTGCACTACAATACAATTTTCATAATAAAACCCCTATAAAGATCTAACAAGCTTCACTATTAAACGACGTTTACAGAACCCATCGGTGCCAAAAATTGATTGTCAAATGCCAAAGTTAGGGATATCGATCCACGGCTCCTAAGGGAAAGGAACCCATTAAAAACAACCAATGAATAAACAATACAAGCACAATGTGTGTACACAATGGAAGATTATCCTACTAATGTATTTTTATTTAACAAAATAAGAGGACAGTGTTATGTTTCACCCAAATCTAAAATAAATCCAAGGATAACAGAAGAAGTCAAGAAAATTTCAACCAAACTTCATATAACTTTAAATTGAACTATATGACACTTTTATTATTATTATCGTCAATACTATATATTATAAATTCCACCAATATTAAGTTAGTTATATAACTAGGTTATTCGGTAATGCGCAGTTAATAACTCCCAAGAATTTTATTTTTCCTTTTTTGGCTCCCAAAAGAATTTTCTTTAAAAAACAAAATCATGTAAGCCGTAGCATACTGGTTTATCGCAGATACTTTAAAAAATCTCATTTATTTTTCACCGGATATTTTTTATATATGATGTGTATAAGGAAAAAAAATTCACCAGCTGTCTCTGTTCACACCACGGTGCTTTCAAATTGAAATAGTTCATGCCACATGCATGAATAAACAATAATGCATAAAACACTGCCAAACATAAAGCGTTGAGCTGCGATACTTTGTTATAGGAATCTGATAGAATTAATAATGCAACATTTTGGCATCCATCTTACCCTATGGATCAATTAAAGTTTCCTCCCAAGGGAAATATAAGCAGAGAAGGACGTAAAAAAAATAATAAACAACAAAAAATGCTGATAAAAATTAATTTTTAACAAAAAAATAGATGTTCATGTCATGAAACTTTTGTTCTAACTATACGCCAACATTTTTGTGGAGATGATTTATTAGGGTTTATAATGAATTCCTTTCATTATCCTTTTGTCAAAGTTTTTTTTTATATGTATATTCCAACTTTTTTGATTTTAAATAAAAAAATTGATTTTTTGAAAAAAAAGGTGTTGAAAAGTAGGGTCTTATCAATAATGGTATCTTTTACCCATATTCTTAACATAGTCCCGAAAAAAAGAAAGGAATTCTCTGATAACGACTTGCTAAACGTGAGAAAAGAATTCTGATTCAGCAAATTTAGGAAAGACGATTATGTAAAATAAAAATCAATGTTGAACAGTTTATACGTTACAACTTCATGTTGTAACAAACCAGTAAGAATTAGTTTTCAAAAAATAAAAATCAATTAAAAATCTACCTTACCGTAAACGACTGGGTAACATAGGCGTCATTCCACGGTCACTTACGTTACATTCAGAGAATTTTGAATACTTAAAATTATGATTTCGTAGTAATTTACTAGTTTTACCCCTTAATTTATAATTTTCCTTAGACTAATGAAAGTTATATTTAACTTTCTTAACGGCGGTTTGATAAATTTATTCATTGTAAATAAAAATAAAATAAAATACAATGATCACTTACGTCACATGAAATGTGATAGTACTTTATAAAAGCCGAATTTCCAATTTTATTCCTGTTTTGTTTTCATGGTTTGAGAAATAAAACTTATCAATTTAGACAAAATGTTCAACTATTTGGTATTTAAAATACTTCATTTTTAAAAGTGAAAATAATGAAATAAAATACCGATCACTTACGTTATAGCAAATGATCACTCATGTTACCGGTCTGAATTAGGAGTGTTTGAGTAATGGAAATTTGAAAAGTAATCCTTCCAATTGAAATTTGAATATTATTTTGCACTTCTTGTATATAAACACTCGAGCAACATCGGAACTTTAGAATGATGAACAATTAAAAAAGTTGTGGACAATGAACAATGTAGTGACCAAGAAGCCTGCTTTAAGTATAAAAAAGTATAACCACATATTTAATAATTTTACAAAATAAAAATATTGCTCCGATATTTATACGTACACAGTGGATCCTCTAACTTCAAACACAATCCGTTCCGGGAACTAGTTCAACTTTTAAGTTATTCGATTTTTGAGTTAAATTTTCCCATAAGAAATCATGTCCTTTTTTAAGTGAAATGACCCATAAGGTTATATTCAAAAGTCTAAACTATAGTACTACTACTACCCAGTTAGTTAAGGTAAGTTAAATTTTATTGATTTTTATTTTTAAAATGTTTTTAGTTTGATACAACACGTAGTCTATATCAGAGTAGAAAGTCTTGTTGTTACTACACCTTCATGTTAAACCTTATGTTCCCCAAAAAGTGTTTTTATCTCACCGATACAATATTACAATTCATTAACTTAGCTATGCGATTTTAGGAATACGTCATGATATTAAGAACTAAACGTAAACCCTTGTTGGGTGATAACAACCCTTAGATTGTTATGGTAACCACGTGGTCTAGAAATAAACCCTGTGTTTAGACTCAAGTTGCTTCGCGATATTCGTTCTTCTTTTGACTCATGTTGGTATGAAAATGCACTCAATCGTATAATGTATAGTGAGATATTTTCCATCACGCAATCGTTGATGTGAATTAACAGATTACAAAAACATTCTGATACACTCTGATTTGGTATGCTCTTTCATACTAGTCTTTGTTTACATTAACGTGGTTATGGTTAACCCAATGGACCACAAGGTTCGCCATAAAAACGTGAACAAAATACGTAAACAAAAAGCGTCCGACACATACATATGAGTAATTATAGACAGTATATAGCAATATATACTGTATGTCACGACATGAGCTATAAATTCACTTTCCTGATTCGGATACATGTACTCTTGGGACCACTATCTAAAAGCAATGCCTTAAATTACAATCGATTGCTATCTCTTTTGTTTCATGAAAATTAAGATAATATATTGTCAGACAGTAATGTATACTACACAATATAAGGTTGATCGTTTCGACCGAACAAACAATCTCTTCGTTGACTTTTATCTTGATTTATGTGCTTAAGAATAAGTAATCTACTAGCACTGTTCCTGAAATGTGTTTCAGAATAAACAATCTTCACCACCTCCTGCAAATTCATACGTTTCCAAAAAGCAACAGAAACAACATGAATCACAGGTGTGCGGAACTAGGATTTTAAGTTTTCATCTCGAATGAGGTGATGTTTGATTACACCAAATACCCGGATAGATTACAAAGTTCTAAATAGTTTGGTTTGTAAACAACCGATCCTGTGATGTAAACACAAAGCAGTTTCAATAAATCATCACATTCACCTAACCTTGCACAACAATCTATATTTTAGCTTGATGACAGTTCACGTTGAAGAAAACAACTGACTTTCAACTTTTGATATACATTAACAAAATAAAGTTATATCATCATCTCGCGGTAACAAACATTTAGCGAATTCAAAACTAATGAATGATATTCACACGTCTTATTAATGAAACCAGGAACAACAAACAAAACATACATTACGACAATAACACCACCCTATTAATAATATACATATGCAATACACAAACAATCTCATTCAAGTGCATGATGGCCAATTAAACAAGCAGGTGTTATTAATTCAAATTCCAGCTGCAGCAGCAGGTAGAATGAAACTCAACTGTCACCATTCAGCAAAGAGAAGCAGCAAGTGTAATTAAATTGCAGTGTAGACATGATAAAAAAAATAGCGACCTTAACGACACAAATGACATTTAAACCTTAAACAATTTTTTCCCGCACATTCACTTCACTAGCTTACCTGAGTGTGACGTAGACTTTCGAGAGAGCCTAAGTTCAGCCTATACCTGGCCTATGGAATAAAGGGGAGGACTTTGATGAAGAGCGGCATGGCAGTGCTGGCACGTGGCCAACGGCGCATGCGTGAAATCGAAATCAACTCAAGACATGGAGAACCCTTTTGTCTTTTCACACACACGTATACACAAAGCTAGAGACAGCGCAGTGACAATATCGCTTCAAAAAACAACCTTAGATTAGCACACATTGGATACAGTAAATCCTCGATTGAAGAGACCCCATTTAGTCAGTTTGGAATTTACGGACAGCAACTTTGTTTTATTATTCAAGAGTTAGTTTTGGTAATTTTAGTTGGGAGATAGTTTTAGTATTAAAATTATCATAGGGATTCTAATTAAGAAGCAAATTATTATAGGTGTTTTAGTAAAGTATATGATTTTTACTATAGGTATAAGTAGAAAGGAGGTGTAGCATCCTTTCAAAGACTTTTGAAATTATTTTTTAATTAAATAAAAAAACACAATTGTCGTAAATGCAATAATTAATGCTATTTTGCAGTCATATAACAACAAAATTTTAATGACAATGAATGTCCATGTTTTGTAAATTCAATAACGCATATAATTTACAAGTACTCAGTAGTTCTTGAAACAAAGATTGTCCATTTTTAATTATATAAACAGAAAACAAAATCATTTGTACAAATCATCTTGTTTGACGTTACTTTGTAAGTCATTTTGTTTTGTATGTTAACTATCATATGTATCATATGTATCCCTGTGTCCCTATGGGACAAAAACCAATAAAATAAAAATAAAATAAATAAATAAATAAATAAAAGTTTCGTACTGTTCACGAAAATTGGGTAACTTGTGGGTTTGCATGGTAAACACGCTTGAGGCGCTAGTATTTATTTTTAAGTAACCTAAACTGTTTATCTATGGTATCTATGGAAACATTTACCAGTTTAAGTTGTTAAAAAATTAAGTATTTTTTACTAACATAAGGTAGTATCCCTACCCATGGACAACATACACAGACAGGTCAGTCAAAAACAAATAACTACTAACTCCACCAGCGTGTTTACCACGCAAACTCACCAAGTACCAAACATGTATGTAGTTTTGGTCTTTCATAGATTTAAGACTTTCTCACTTCGTAAAAGTTTAGTTTAATGATCTAGTGCTACGTAAAATATTAAAATTGCTAGACATCAGTTAACCCCATCTGGTGCAGAAAAATGTATGTACGAGTATGTAAGTTAGATGCAGGTTGCATGCCAGTGATAAAGATAACAAAGAACTACTAAGCGCATTATTCTTCTTCTTGTGGACAAGCAAATTTTGAAACAACAAAGAACCAAAGGTCATCCAACACTACAACTTTAATGCAGAGTTTCTTTATGCGAATGGGCATAAATAAAAATGGTGTAAAGAAATTTAAGTGCATAAATAAAAGAAAAACCAAAAAATAACTTGTCTAGTATTTTGAAAGTCACTATTAGTCAAGCCTTTAAGAAAAATACCAACACACACGTGAACATTATAGTTCTATTTAATCCTGGTCACGGCACCAGCAAATTGCAAGAAGCGTCACAAGTTCCGCAATAAAATTGTTTCGTTTCGTTTTTATGTTTTTAGTTAATATTTTATAACTATACACCAGTCATAATTATAACTTAAATTCACAAGGTTGTTTAATTAAAAAGCATAAATGTTAGAGTTCACTACTGCTAAGATACGTATTTCTTAATATCGGAAGTAGTATCAACTGAAACTAAATTCGAAAAATTCTCTACTCTTCCGCAATTGATCAAACCCACATTACAAGAGTTTTAATCAATAAATGGTCAATAGTAATCATTTAGTGGATTGATATAATTTCCTACCAAACTGGTATCAACGTATATTTCATTTTAATCTAGTTAGTATATAATGATAATACCATCGTGTAATGGAGAAACCGATGATGAATGCAGATAGGTATACACCTACAGTTGTTTCCTGCGCAGTGTCATTATTTCAAGTCATTTCCTTCGACATAGATGACTCATCGATAGCTTTACTTTTCCAAGTCAATTTACTGGAAGTACTGTACAACGACCAACCCGTTGCCATGGAAACGAATTATTTTACACACCCAACGCAGTTTGGGTTCAAATTTTCTTTAAAGCCAGTGCAGTTTCCAAACCGAAAAACTCTTTTGCTCCAAACGAGATGGCTTTATTACACTGCGGCAAACAAAAAGTTGCCAGTAAATAATACGTTTGTTAATGTGATCATTGCACATATTTATATCACTCTATTAATAAGATTGAGGGTATAAATGATGATACAAGATCACTTCGATTTATGCGACTTCCATATATTCGTTGTTATTATGCAACACAAGAAATTTTTCCAATTTTTCTCGTTAATAGCGAGTGATTTGTGTTTTGTTATCACATCGTTATCACATCGGAAAATCACGTATACGAAATTTTCGTATATCGAGGCGTCCTTGTGAAACATCAAACAAAATAAATTAAAAATACAGTGATTTAAAATAAACATAAAAACTGATGACAGAGACTTCTCTACTTATGTGAGTTACATATACTATGCAATTTTGATATTACACGACGCGAGAAATCATCCCATATGTTCGTTATAAGTGAACAAAATTCGGTATTATGCGATTCCATTGTGCACAAGTAACTATACGTCACTGCACTTGCCGTCTTTTTGTTACAATGTGTATGTCACAAATTGTAAAATTGGCGAAAATTGCACACAAACAAACCAAGTTTAACCTTACCCAACATCTCATCATTGACATTTACACGTGTGAATATTTCATTATAAACAAACAAAATCAATACTGAACCAGATTCAAAAAATCTGTGTAATCTAAACGCAGACGTCTTGAACCTGGTTCAATGTTGATTGCAGCATTACAACGTTAACAATGTTATAAGTCACTATTAATTATAAACTTACGTTAAAACATATCTCTCAAATGAAGAGCTTATTTCCAAAACATATCATTTTTAAGTTAAGAGGCACCGAAAACTGTCTGTGCATCGCTGATTCCAAATATGTTATTTTCAAGATTTAAAAATTATTATTTTCTACTGAAATTCACTCTCATAAACCACGTTTATATGCACAGTCTATGGACAAATAAATAAAAAAATCGTTTCTTAAAAAATTTCATTTCATAGACTTAAGACGTTTTAGAAATGAGCTCTTCAAATGATAACTACAAAGAACTGTGGTACAATACAACCACAAAACTATGTTTACAAGTATTATCTGCTGTAAGTCACATGCATCACATTTTGTTCAAATTTTTCATAAAAACAGAATAAATACGTGTAACATAATTCACCATTTTATCTTCATAGTGAATCCTATTAAGAAGTTGTGGTAAGTACGTACTAGTTATTAATCAGAAATATCGGAATGACAAAGACCATGGAAATTTCCAACTATACTCTGTTGAAACTTGCTGCAAAGCAAATTTTGAAGCCAAAACCATCAACATTTGAAATGATACAGTTAGAATGTGTAAAACGTTTTTGCTTAAACTCCATTTTGCCAAAGCTAGTTGAAATTGCACACCAGAGTGTCATTCAGTGACAAGGTTCCACAGTGTCGATATGAGCAAGTCCCGACCCAACTGATTAGAGCTTAAAGTGCTGCCTGATAAGATCAATAATGTTTAGCCGAGTTTGCTGAATTTAATGGAAACCCTATACGGAATTGAAAAGATTTGCAATACAACTCTCACAAGACCACTTGAAGCATTCTTTCGTTTCGTGTCCTTTCCATAGATGAATGATAATTTTCAAACAACAACCAAAGTTCTAACTTGAACCTGCTTTCAAGATCGTATCTTCAACAAATGACTTTTCATCGAAATAGTCTAAATTCATATCTGAATGTTATTTCATTAAATATAAAAGTTAATCTGCAGTGAGATATATATAATGTACCACAGATCTTATCAAACAATAAACATGAACTGATTTCGCTAGTTCATGGTACTGGATAGATTTTGGTCCATAATTCAACCATGTTCCCATCGGGAACAAAATCTAAGCTGACATAGATGGATTCTAGTGTTTGATGTGTTCCGAATTTGTTGAACTACGTTCTTTATAGATTGAACTACCTTCTTTGCCATCTAGCATCAACTCTGGACACTAGAGTCTCAGATTTTATCGCCACCACTCGGAAAAAAAGTTGTTTTTTTCTTTTAATTTCAATCTAAGAGTTTTGCAAAGAGCTTTAGAAACATCGATTCCTGCCAGAAATTAATAACCGGGAAAGAAACTTGGCACTCATTCACATAAGGGGTGTGTGAATGGTAAAGTTTTAAAAAATATTCCGGGCACTACATTTCACCCTGGTTCAAAACTCGGAACCCCATTTGTCCAAAGATTCCCCGAGGTACCGTTATCATAATTTACTAGTCAAGATACATAGCTGACCAATGGCGATAAAGGGAATTTCTGTCTGTGAAATAGAACATTTAAAACTCTTTTGGCACGCAATAAAGACATTTTTAAAAAAACGGTCCCATTTCTAACAGAACACCTCAGGCATGATTTTCATGGCATACCCTAACCCATCAATAGTGTATTTTATTAATAAGTAATGCCTCCCAGCTCCCCAGCTGTTTATGAACCACGTGTCTTTGTATTCTAAACCAGTCTGACTCTAAATCATGCAGGATTAATATTTATGTACGATCCTGAAAATCCTTTATCAGATTTATAAAACGCCATTATTAGACTTTGAGAAAAGTAGAGCTTGGAACCACCTCAAAGAATGTTTTCCATATTTTATGATTGTTACCACAGAACGATGTACACCCATTTCATGTCGGGTCTTCTCTTTAAAATTCTCTTGGGATCGATATTAAATCTTATTATACTTATACCAAATTGAATCGATTTTCTCATCATCTATTAGGACTCATGAATTCCAATGTAAGAAAAAAATTAATTGGAGTTGTTGCTTACAATCCCGATGCATCAAAAGCCAATAAGACGAGCAAACCATGTGTAACATAAAATGTTTCACAACTCACTCTGGCAACTAATCTTCATGAATATTTATAATCAACCTTATTGAACACAGTGAAGCATACGAAACTGACAAAACGCAAACGAAATGTGGATGTAATTAGCAGTTTTATAGTCACATGGCCAACAGATGTCACTGCAAATAAATAGGCTGACCAATCTATTTGAAACGAGAAGTCGTACAGCAGATGATTCAACATTGCCATCACCTCAAAAGATATGTTTCTATATTCCACGTGGTTATAAAACCAACCACGGGGTTTACTTCTAGTGCTAAGAGAGTAAACTAGAGACTTTTATACAGGATGGTTCATTTATCGTGACACATTCAAATATCATGAAAACAAAGAATGTGTGAAACAAATGTGTCAGACAAACATTGTCGGCGTGCAAGGAGTCTTCAATTTATTTATAACAATCCAACTGGAAGTGAAAATTGAACAACCGATAGTGATTATAAGGAGGAATCATACAAGAGCTTCGCTGCATATCACCAAAACTATGCAGTGGAGTGATTTTAGTTATTTTGCATATTGAGCAAACAACTGTAAAAAACTGCAAAAAATGATTACAAAGAATCATGTCTTCAAACTTGTAACCTACTAATGCCTCCCCCCCTCTTGTATTATTTATGAAGACAGTAACGCCATCTACTGAAGTAAGATGTAAAGTAACGTACGTAGGTGCACACCACTACAGTATTGTTGTTTTTCAATTTCTAAAGTTGAAAAAATAACTAATCACAACAAAAATACAAAAACTAACGGGACCGTGCTATTAACAATTAATATTAAAGTTAACAAAACCGCAGATAACGAGGGATAATTGCAATACAGAAAAAACTAATTATTGGTGGAAAAAAAACCACGTCTACGTATGTGATCTTATTGGAAGTCCAACAAGATCCGAATTAAGTGCTGTCGGCCCTTTAACAGAGAGTTAAAAAGTGTCAATACTCCGATACACTACGGATTTATTGAGTATTGACAATTATAATTAATTTCAATATCGAATATAGAACGAGATATCGACTAAACTTAGGGACCAAACTCTCTTGAAAATGATATTACTTTTTTATTTAAAAACGTTAATGCAGAAAAAGTACCTGTAGCGCCAAAATAAAGGGTGTTGATACTGCTTCTTAAATATTTCATTGATTTTTTAGCAAAGAAAACTTCTTTCATTTTCTGCCAACAAATATACCCAAGAAACTCCCAAGAGCAACTTCCAAGAACCCTTATGTCTTCTCAAAAAAAAAAAAATATTAACTATGCTTTGAAATTATGAAACTACCCAAAATGTATTGACTGATATCAAGTAAATCTAAATTTTGTTTGTAATTAGACACTGTAGCTATAGTTAAGTACACCACCAAAGAAGAATTCGTTGCAAAGGGCTTCAAAGACAGTGTACTGGCAACCATTCCTCTCTAGCTAGGGTCGGTAGTGGTTCCATTTTTCTCAAGCAAACCCTGAGGCTGCGATTACTCAAGGACAAATGGAGGACAAGCGGAAGGAAACGCACCCTGCGAAGTGCCGTTCACAGGCAACGTCATACACCATACCAGGAAATTGAAGTTTATCTTGTTCGCTTGGCAATTTTGCACAACACCATCAACAAACCCAAAGTCAGAGACAAGTCAATTTACAAAATGATCAAAACAAGTATTAAATCTTGAGGCCGTCAAAATTCAATCTAATTGGTAATCACTCTAACACCTTTCCACTATTGAGTCTCTCAGGGGGGTTTTCAATTTTCAAATTATCTGCTCATCAATATTTACTTCATTCTTCTTTAACGTAACAACAGTAAGTAATTTCAATGTCAGGTCGTCCATTTCTAGGGTGCCCATTATCGATTTTGCTCTCCAAAACATTCTTCCCTTTGTGGGGTTCCTCCAACAATTCTTCATGTGGTTGTTTCGTGCTAATCAATAGCGAGCATTAGAAAACTAATTTCTCTGATGTGGTGTTATTATCCTTTGAAACCATTAGCTTCAAGGTGTTTATTCTTCCGGTTAGGTTGTTTATGCACGTAATTAGCCATGTTTTGGCTTGTCTAAGAAGCACCTCATTAGCAACAAGAAGGTCTAGAGATGACACACCTCCCACTAGATGGCTGCCTCCTCAAATGATTCGCTCGTTTGAGAAAATGGGAATTCGGCTATTAAAAATTGGGTTTGCCAGAATAAACGGATCTGTTGAAAGAAGGTACACATGCACCAGGTGTATTGATTTTTCAAACCCCACCCCAAACTACTATTCTACTTTCAAGCTATTTGCAAAAGAATGGCTAGCAAACATTCGTGATTCAAAACAAAGTACATTGGAAAATGGAGACCAATCCCCCTGAGATCTAAAATACAAGAGCTTTTGGTGGTTACCTTTCAGGCGTAAAAAACAAAATCCCCCAGCATTAATCATTAACTCAAAAGTTTAAAGCGGTAAGATCGCTGATTTATCCTAGGAAACAAAGAATGTTGACAAAAACCGCTAATGCAAATTTAATTCAAAATAGTTTCTTAAGAAACAGCTAAACGGTATTCTGATTATAGCGCGACTTGGTGCATTTAAATGTCAATTACAATGAGATTTCTTGAACCGCAATTCCTTAAATTTAACCATAGATAAACATATTTTACAGTATCTAGTGCATTTCTAACAAGTATATTAAAATGCTTTTTAAACATACTCTTTATATACTGTCTTTAAAGGTTTTGATAACAAATTATATCGATATGCTTTATTGTCCTAGTTTCTTTTATATCATTGTTAACCTATTGGATACTTGTTCGCAATAAACAAAATCAAAAAATCAAATAGCCTACTGTTATATACAGATATACTGTATGTACATACATAATGTAAAGAATCCATTTTTTACTTTTGCATGTTTCGCTTTATACGAATTAAATGCCTGTCTGAAATGTCAAAACTGAAATTATGTGCCTGTCTGAAATGCCTTAACTGAATTATGTGTCTATCTGCAATACTGTTTGTGTACTCCCACGTTGTTATGATGATCCTCAATGATCCGCAAAGTTCTTCACCATAAAGATTACGGTACATTTAAATTGTATTGAATTGTGTACATTTAAAGTAAAACAAAAAACTGCCGTGATAAAAAATATCTATATATAGGATACAACATGCGAGTAAACAATCATATTCATGGGTGAACGAATGTTTCGAAGGAACGTGAGTGTAAACACAAGATTTAATTCTAGATTCCACGTGGTTACTGCCATGCCCCAACCACGAGGTTTATTCCTAGTTCATGTAATATTTATGAGCTATGTTTTATTTTTATGCAATGGACAAAATGAAGTTTAAATTGGCAAAATTTGTCCGTTTTAAATGAATTTAGATTTTAACAGAAATAAATGTAGATAAAAATAATCTTTATACCAAGAAACTTAAAAGAATCAGAAAATGCCGAAGCACTAAATAAAAACATGGATTAGGATTTCTTTGAAGATCAAGCTCTGAATAAAGAGAATGAACCAAACAAGAGACAGATGAAGCAGACGAATCAAGAAAGCAACATCAGTACAAGCGTAAATAGATTACAAAATCTTGTAACCTCTACGATGACGCAGAAAAACCAAAAAAAAAAAAACAACAACAACAACAACAACAACAAAAGAATCGCAATGAAAAAGTACAGACTTGTACAGGCTTGTTCCGCAAAACTCGAGACACGACACCTGGTTGCATCACCGGCATGGCGACACCTGGACATCCGGTCAGCGGGAAAGACGGACTTTCTTAGGAATCTCAATCAAGTGGAGTGCAAGAACTTGAACCTTTGTTTCCCTATTCTCTTTAGAACCACTTCAGACCCTTCGCCAGAAATTTTGCTCACGTGTTAAGAGACCGGGTCAAGCGGCATCTAACAAAGTCCCACTTCACGAAAAGACTTGCCGACGATTCTGTACAGTACCGGAGGGGACATTGAAAGCAAACTTTATGCTCGTTGCATCCGACCCCTTAAAACATGTTCCCCTCCCTCTGGAAAAACTCATGGGGAAAGCCAGTTGTTGCCATTTGCCACTGGAGAGCGTGCCAGTAAAAGAATGGGAAAGGACCTTGAGAAATATCGTTGGTCCCCGAAACTAGGGCCATTAACAGACGACATGCAGTGCAATATAACAACACGCCAACAGGCCAAGACCGTGGCCATTTTTCACATCGCCGGTCGTCAATGTTGCTATCGTCGACTCTTATGCCGATCCAACTTTATAAGCTTTCTCAGCTAACAGAAAGCCAAGATTCATAAAAAGTTGCAATGACCTAAATTTTTTTTTCGAAAACAACTCATTCTGACAACCATCTCAATGAGACATTTCGAACAATTCAAACCAAAAAACTGATATTTTTTAAAGACTGGTGACCAAAACACACCATTCTTGGTGTCTTTGACTGCCCTGTCATTCTGCCAACGAACACTTTAACCAAGTGATACTTCTCCTTGTTCACGAAGAATGTAAATAAGTGACCTTAATAAACAATCACCAATAATCATTCTAATAAAAAGTTTTATAAACCAAAAACTGATGACGCTTACTAATTATTTTTATACAATTCAAGATCTTGTTTTGAAGACAGTCTGACTCGATCCCTCAGTGAATGTTGAAGAAGATATTCCTAATATGTTGGCAGGGATATGTCACTTTACATTAACATTTAAAGTTCCTACTACACGCCATTCTAGGTTTGATAAGGCAAGTCGAGCAATTTGTGCACCACTGTGGCTTGTCCGTCCAGTGGAAACTGGTTAGGCAAGAAGCTGACATAACATTGTGCACAATCTCGACTTGCCACACCAAGAATCATGTATGGTAAAGGACTTTTTGTTACTAAATTGTCCATATTTTAGTGGCAATTGTTACAGAAATATGATATATAAATTATTCGGATACAATTGTTAATCAAACGTCACCAAATCCAAATCTGATTTACTTAAAACTGGTTGTGAATAAAAAAATATCAAACTATCAGATATACATTAATACAACAAAAAATAAACGTACTCAATTTAGAAACGTCAACGATTGTCGTTGAAGCATTGCTAAATAAGTTCACAATGTTAACGTGTCAAAAACCAAGATACAATTACTAAAATGTAGCCTATAACAACATACTACTTTATAAACAATGTGTGTAATTCAAGGCATTTCTCTACAAAATGCAATTAAACGTTAACGATTTTTATAAAAGCCACTATATTCTACGTTTGAGAAAAAAAGAAAATATTTTCATATTATATTTCTACAATGTATAAAAGTCCCCCACATTACTAACTCAGCTTTTTATATTATGGTTTAAGAGAGTTAACTACAGTACCTTCATATTCCAAAAAAAACAGAGAAAATACCAAAAACAAAAAAAGGTTTTTATGACTTGGACAATTTTTATTTCGCTTTTTATTTTCCAGTGTTTTGTACATTTTCAGCACTTTTTTTATATCCTATTTTTTTTGACTGGCTTAAAAAAATCTTTTCCTGTGATTTGAATTAACATCCTTCTCATTTTCCGCTTACTCTACAGATAAATTTTGTCTACTCCCCCCCCCCCAATAAAAAACATTTACACAAAAATATTCTGTGTTTCTAAAAGATGATGTTACTCTAGTGACTTTAAAAAAAAAACTCATAAAAGATTATTTTTAATGTATGTGTGTTATTTCTTTTTGTCAGCACCAATACATTTATCGTGGCTGTTTCATATTGCCGCCCCTAGCTTCGGTAGTTTAAGCAACAAACACAAAATTCATTAAAGACATAAAAATTAATATTGTCTTTAACTACCAAAACAAGCAAACGCATGAAACGAAAGTTTAATGTGTATTCACAAGCACTCTCATTTTAACACAAAAGTTTGCATGACACAATTTGTTTACACGCATTGCATACAAAATACTTGACTAGAGAACATACATAGATGTTTCTCGAATTATGCGAGCATTATGAACATCATGATGTTTGATATAATTGTACTACTTTTTAAATAGGTTGTTCAAGACTTAACTAAACAGTGATGTAACTGTATGTATAAATGATAGTGTACGAATGGTAGAATTGTTTACCAACGAAAGTGTCCAACATACTGCGAAATATAGTGCAAAAGCGAAAGTGTTGTTTATACAATATTTGGGTGAAACCTCATGCTGCGCACAAGTGAGCTAACGTGAGTTAAAGAAAAAGTCAAAAATTGCGGGGAAAACCATTCTAGCCGTTAAAGTTGTTTAAAACCACAACGGATGCCACCTGCAAAAAACTTTTACATTTCATGAACTGTTCGGGTGCAGTCATGTTTTATATACCATCACGGTCACGAAGTTATAACCAATTAAGAAAAATGATACGATTATCGCAAACGCCCTATAGGCCTATCGAAATTATCATCAAGTGACAAGCCGTACAGTCACCTGTGCACCCCCGCACCAAATCGCATAATATACAAATTCTTTCGCAATATAACGAGCATCTGATATTTTTTCTTTACGTATTAGCAAAATTGAGCAGAAACAATACTTAAGCAGATTTCAGGTTGTCATTAAGATTGTCAATTTTATACAAGCCTCTCATAAATCAAAAATCATAGATTTCAAAATTTCCATCAAGTGGCAAGTGTTAAGCCTACAGTCATTTGAGTACCACAGCACCATACTATCTAAATATCTAATAATAATTATATATCTAAATTCTATCGTATATAACGAGCGTCTGACATTTCTATCGTCACGTATTCGCAAAATAGAAATCACTACGCAATATATGAAACTCGCCTAAATCGAGAACACCTTTGTACAAATACCGATGAAAAGAAAAGTCTTAAGCGACAATTTTTTAAAGTTCCAGCTATAATATACTTATGCGCATTTAAGATTGTTATTAAGATTGTGATGTAACAGTTCTGGTACACTAATATTAATTCACATACAGTATGTTACATACAATTCTTCAAAATTTTGCAACCATTATAATGTTGTTATTAATCAATTCTGAACCAGCAAAAGTTTTTTATCCTGTTTTATATTTTTCACATGTTCTGGGTAAAAACACAATTCGTTGCTAACTACTTTTCCAAAGTTTGGTAACAAGATCTCTTGACTCAAGAACTTTATACTGTTTTCATAATAAGTAGTCTTCCAGTTTAAAGAGGCCTTTTTTAAAACTAGGGCCTTTCAGTTTAAAGTTGCTTTAATTTTGTATTCGTGTATCTTTTCTCCGACCAATTAAAAAAGTTGTTTGCAAAACAAGTGTTTACTGTCTTCACGATTTGTAATTCTAAAGTTTTCTTTTCCAGAAGCGCTCTTTGATGTAAACACGTCATAAAACACCGATGAAATAGTATCAACTTTACGACTTTGAGCTACTTCTCTCCTTGGCTTTGCTAATAAAATATAATAAAAATTGCTAGTTTAAGGCTCATTTTTATTTTATATAAAAAAAAGTGTAAAAATCATTTCCTGAGTTGTTTTTTTTTTTAATGTCACAAAAATAAAATTTGGCACCATTTACAAAACGACGCCCAAGAACAAAAAGACAATTCTTGTCTTACAATTTTTTCTTTGACCTAATGATGTTTTGAGAAATGTCCACTTTAAAGATCTGATGTCGATTTAAATGAGCCTCTATCCGACTGCATTCCAACACGTGTGTCGACTTTAAACACGAATCTTTAGAGTTCACGGGCAATCTCGCCTGTCGCGGTGTCCAGAACGAGACCAGGGGGAACCTTAACACACCAACGGGCAGATTTCATACTGAACTCAACAGCAAAAAAACATCAAATTCACTAATAAAAAGGACCCAAATAGGTAGTGCTGGGAAATAGGTCGCTACAACAAGCTCTTCAGACGTATATCATAGCTCCTTTCCTCCCCCACCCCCATTGTTTTAACAAAAGCAGGCTATCTTCTAGCTTTCTATGTATTAGGTGGGTGAACAAGTTTTTTCGGCAAACACTGCACGAATAAGCAAGACATTGGTATGTCTAATATATCTATATGTTCTTTTCATATACAGTGGAATTAAGTTATGATGATAACTTTGAAACCAGCACTATCTAATTGTTATAAAATGCAAAATCTTCCTCCTCCTCCTCACCAGTTATGTTTCTATAGAAACAACCGAAACGAAACGAAATGAAATAAAAAATACTCTAACTGTACTGTAACAAATATTGCGATAATAACTAACGAATATTGCGCAGCAATATGAGCTAAAGAAATAAATAACTTTCCCGTCATTTTTGACGGGCTATTTACTAGTTTAAATAATGATACTCAGCTGATAACAGTAAACAGTGAATGAAAAACATTAAACAGTGTTTTGGCACCGACTGATTATGTTAACAATAGACGATTGTTAACATTATCCGTGATTACTATAACTAAATTTCACTGTATAAGAAATACAGTGAAATTCGGAATAACTTAAAATCCGGTTAATATGATCAGTTTGGGACAGTGCATTTTGATAACAATAGCCGTCTGATGACATTAAACAATAGATATAAAATACTAAACAGTGTTTTGGGACCACTGATAATGATAACAATAGCCGATTGATAATATTAATCCGTGATTATAATAACAAAATTCCACTGTACAAAAAAACGGCAGCTATTTTTATCATCTTCTATTAAGGCCTACAGTAACATCCAAGAGTTGTGCAATTTTAAGTATGGCAACTCGGGCAATTGTTAACAACTGTAACGTTAGCATCTTCCCCAACCAATGAAAACTAGTTGGCAAGAAGTTGACCTCACAGATGTCCAAAAAAATTTAAGTTGCCATACCTGAAATTTGTATGTGTCAGTAAGCATTTGCAGTAAATATTAACATGGTACATTTCTGGGCTTCACAATTGAGCATATTAGGCGGGAAATTGATTTGAAAATAAGGTTACATAAAATCATCTAATGATCTCACACCATAATGAAAGTAATAAAAACTGAAAATAATAATAACGTAAAATGATAAAGACTGGCATTAGATACCGGTACGTCACAACTTTTCTTGCGATTTCAATCATTACATGTCGGAATTGTTTAGCGTTTTTAAAGATCATATCGGATTAATCAAATTTTAAACGCATAAAAAGCAAGTTTCCCTTCCTCTGTTCGTGAAAGAATGTTTCCATTGACAACAAGTAAAAACACACCTAGCACACAAGGAAAAACATTACTACGCGAGTGTAAACGAAGAAAACTATATCTTTACGTGCTATAGCACGAGTTACCCTACTAGTGTTAGTGCATTTTATAATAAAGTGATTTTTCTACTATGTATTTACTAGGTATTACTATACTAGCAACTAGCCTATTAATGAAAATATAATCCATTTGTAGAAATACACTACAGAGCAATGTTGTTATTATAATCACGGATAATGTTATAAATCGGTTATTGTTATCATTATCAGTCGATCTAAGACACCGTTTAAGTTTTATTTTTTCATTGTTTAATGTTATCAGCTGGCCATCAAAAAAAGCACTAGTCTCAAAGTGATCACAATAACCGGATTCTACTGTATTATCTAAGGAGAAAGTAGCGCCATCTAGCACAGTAACGTATAACTAACACTGGTGGGCCATTCAAAAAGCATTAGAACCATTTACATTTTTAATTTGTTTAATTAGTTTTGAAATTTGAAAAAAACAAAAACAACTATTAAACACAAAAACCTCATATGCTGCATTAAAAAAATATAACTATGGTCAGAATCAAATGATTCAAGAATATGAGTAACACAAAGAACGGTGTAACCACTAGATTTTTAAAATACTGATATTTGCATCGTCTTGAACCATACCGAACTAAGTATAAAAAAAACACTTCAATTTCAGAAAATGATGATTTTACGTATGGTTTGTCCATAGAGTTGCATGCTATTCCGATTGATTCATAGTACTTTTCCTAATTGGTCCAGCGATATCAATGTGTGTCTAAAACATGACTCAGTAGCCTCATCTCATGCATTTAACTCATAAACTTTTTTAAAAAAGTTCGTTCACTATGGTTTAACATTTGCGCTCACTTTAAAGTTCAAAATGTACATTAATAAACTAAAGCACTTTCATACCTGATTCCAAATTCACGTCTACTTTGTATTCATCATCAAAATGCTTTGTATCTAACTTTGCTGGTAAGCAACGTTTCAAACACACTCTGCCATTTCAAAATGCAACTCTAGATTCAGTGTGCTAATTCTGTTTACCGAAATTCTTCTTTCTTTGAGTCAACTAAGGTAACGACATCAAAAGAATTCTGTAACTCAATTTTATCAGATTTTTCTGTGGGAAACGCTGATTACTTAGAATGACTTGATTGCACCAATGCGCTAATTCGCTACTCGAACAAGTTTAATTAAGGTTGTTTGAGAATTTCAATGGAAAATTATAACACCTTAGAAATAAGTCAATATTGTCTACAGCAGCTTTAAAAACTGCCTCCTCGAAGTCAATGCTTGGGAAAACACAACCTCCTGAGAGCATTTGTATTGAGAAACTTATTGATTTGCTGGCATCCATTATCGCAAAATGCGTGTCACCGCCTATTGGCAAAATCCATCATTTTCTCCTCGTCTTGTAATCCACTTTTACCCTTTTACGAATCCTTTTGTCCCTTCTAATGTTATTTTATTTAATGACCTAATAGAATTTACGTTCGACTCGTTAGGCTATAGTAATTTCATTTTGTCCACCATTTGTACGACTTGCCAAACATTTTCTCTCTACTTGTCTTTCAAATGATGTCCCATCTGCCAATTACCACTGTCCATATACCATCAAAACAACCATCTCCCCCAAAAAAACTGTAACCCACATTTATTACGCTACAAATAATTAAGGTGCGCGAAAACAATCAATAGCAAAGTGTTAAGAGTTTGCTTTAATGTGAAACTCGTTCTCCTTTTACGCGCGTTAAGGATTTAAAATTTTTTTTATACGTCATACACTTTGGTTCTATGCTTCCCAATGGAAAGACGCCATTGTAACGAATTAGTGGACAATTACATTTCTCGAGCAGCGCCATTCCTATTCATGTGACACCATCCTGCGGTTCCAGGAAGAACACGTTCCTTAATGACTTATACAAGTGCGTTGCTTAGCTTCCCAAGTAGTCTCGGAAACTAAAGATGTTCATCAAGGGACATATACTAGAAAGCACTGTTTCCAACTGTTCCTGACAAACACTAGTTTGTGTATCGAAAGTTTTCTGGTGCCAATTTTACTAAAGCACGGATTCTCAACGGGAACAAAATTCAAGGGGAAGAAATGAGCAGTTTTATTTTGCACAGTATAAAACGCATAGTGTGAAACTATACTGTACATTCTTCTTACGAAAAGCCTATTTATCAGATCTAATCAGCACAAGTTATTGTACTCTTTATATTAGCTTTATTTATGAGTGAGTTGTGAGTTCTTGAGTGAGCGAATTGGGAATTAAAAGTACACTGCACATCTTTATGACAATATATTATATCGTCTAATGTACAAAAAAACGCATAAAACGTAAACCGCATAAATCAAAAACCGCATAAGTCCGATGTGAAAAATTCGCATATATAAATAAATAAATGAATCGAAAATTGCAGAAACCAAAAATGAAATTACTCAAAACTCATATAAAATGAATATCGGATTACTCGACGATTACCGGTACATAAATTTTAATTTGCGTAAATCGAAACATGCAAAAATCAAAAATGGATTCTATGCACTGCCATTATGTATGTACATGCAATACAGTACATCTGTATATGACAGTATATAAAGAGTATGCTTTAAAACATTTTTAATGTACTTGTTTTGCCATTTCCAATCACATACGTACATTACTTGGCTAACTATTATTTTGGCAAGGGTTCACTGCTAAATTACTGTTCCTTTATTTGAAAGAGTAGCTTTAATAGACAATCTGTATGAAATATAGTTTCAAAACTCTTATCTTAGTTTCAATCTCTCTGATTGGTGATTTGGCGCAAAACTTATAACCAATGAGAAGCAAGAAACATATTTTTCCACCGCCACACAGTGCCCTCTGTGCATCGTTACTTAAGTTTAAAAAAAGGTTTGGCAAACATCACCGGAAGTGGCTCACATATTCCAATAAATTCCAGATCTGCGGTGAAACATTTGAGCACGCCAGTCTTTTCGCTGGTAATTCAAACAAAGGAAAAAAAAAACAACAAAGATGACCATAATTCAGAACATAATAGCTTAAAAAAAGGTCTCCAGTAGCTTAAAAGAAACGCCAAATAAAAAGTTATCTCTTTTTTTAAAAAAAAATAAAAGATCTTCCTCAAAAGAAAACGCAATTTCAAGAAAGTTCAGATCGGAGAAAATTGATAACAAAAACAGTGGACATGATTAAAGTCAAGATAAATTAAAAGCAAAAGTTTCAGACTGTGGCACAGCTGCCTGTGTACTGTGTAAATGTTAACCCCATGTTTCACTGGGTTAATATTTCAAAGCTCCAAAAATCCTTCAAAGAACAGACAGGAAGTTCTTGAAAATTGGAAAGAGCACTAGATTCAGTCCAAGACAGAAACTGATTAGTTAATGCCAAACTCTTGTAAAACTTCACTTTTAATTACTGCGATGCCAGCCGTTACCAAACTTCGAGATGATCTAGTAACTAACTTGCAACATATTAATTTTGCATGAGTCGTTTTAATGGTTACTAAATCAGCAGATGAAGAGAAGAGTGGCTTCCTTGAGAATAAGACAACAGATATTAACTTACCCTTTACTAACGCAATTAAAGGCTAAGGGGCAAAACTGGCAAGTAAACCGGATTCCTTTTTTTCCCTAGATTGTTTATTGGAGTGTTGCCAGTTTCCGAAATTTTCTAGCGCCTCCGTTCCGGTCGGTTAAAGATTTATCTGATCTCGATGGTTAACCTGCTGCTCAAGATAGCGTTGCACTCAACACCACAGAATGTCATTTATTCAAGATGAAGGTGGCCCTGATCCTACCATCTGTTGCTAATATCCAATTCGGGTTTGCATAAATCGAAATTCGCACCAAATAAAAACGATGCCCTTCTGGCCCAAGTGATGCGCATTAGGCACCTTCTCAGATTCATAAGACTGGATCATTTCTACTACAGAGATCTTATAGTTGAGATGATGTTGAGTTAATAACCTTATCTAATAAGGGCTCGGAGCAGTAACCCGTCAATTGCACTTTTTTCCGAAAATATTTTTTTTCTTCAATTGTTTCGCTTCGTTTGGTGCAAGAAACAGGCCAACCTGGTGCACATATACCGAGATATTATCATAAATGGCACTGACAGTCACTGATTGGTGCATAAGCCAAGTTAGCTTCACAGCTGTCTGGATGCTCTTTATTATTTGTTGTGTACTGATTTTAGAATTAACAACAGATAACTCCATTTCACATTCTATACATGAAAATAAATAAATATATTAAATATTTTTGGGCTAAAATGTATTGACAAAGTTATCTGTACATATCTAAATGATTTGTATGAAACATTTTTCATATTTCACTGTTCAAAACAGTTTTTTTGTTGATACTGTAAAATTTTAAAAAGTGGAGCTGACCGGTTACTGAGCCCTTCAATTGATCATTTGAATTTCCTGACTTATCAATTACCCACCCTATATGATTGAGTTCATTTAGCTTTTTGATGGTCATTCGTTACTGTGAAGTCATACACTATGGAAATATTATCAGAAGTCAAATCTAACGACTTGAGTCAGTCTTACCACGTTCAGACTTGAACTTCAAATAATGATTAGGATATCAACAAAAAAAAAATACTACACATCAATGACGTCAATAGTAAATTACTCCCTTAAGGTGTCAGGAAACTTTTTCCCTTATCTGAAGTTCGTCAGACCATTAACTTTCTCCGAAACGTTCCTAGTGTTTGCACTTTCCTCTCATAATTGCATTCTCAACCACCCCGATGAAATAACACTAAATAATGCAGTTAACTTTTCAACCCCTTTTAAGCAGGAAACTTGTTTATACAGCACAATGTAATGCAATTTATACTTGTACTAGTTTATACTTGCAATGCAATTTTCTAAACTCACCAAGGCCTCTCCTTCGATATATCAATCATCACCACAGTAAAGATAAGTTGCATATTTCCAGAATACAAGACTTCGCTTTATGCAAAGGTTACGTTCTGCAAAATCTCGCATAAATTGAAGTTACCATGAAATAGAACAACTACAACGTTTGAAAAAAATGTTGCAGTTTTTTTGCAGTAGCGTTCAGTCACTTGTGTACCTTCTCAAAGAATCGCATAGTTGCGAGAAAAAAATGTTTTTATGAAACAAGTGTTGGGAGAATATTTCTCGCCTGCATGACACCAAAATCGCATAAACTGAGAACACTCTGTAATTACATTTAAATATTATGAATGCCTAAACTCCCTTGAGTTTACTATAGAAATAGTACATTCTGTTTGCTATTTCTCGAACTTGGCGAATGATTCTTTTCTTCTTCCGCGATGGCATTTATTAAAAGTGCTATGTTGAATGGAATTCGCAATAACCGAGTTTATGATCAAAATACTTACAGTAAATAAAACAAAAATTGTTATGGATTAATCTAGTTTCCCTTTGGCTCATGCCGATATGAAACAGTAGTAGAACAAGTTTGTCGTGCTTTCAAAACGACATGCAAACAAATCTGATTATAACGCAATGATTAGCTTTTCAAACTTTAACATCATTTGTCAAAGAGCACTTCCAACGCATCGATTCCATCAAGTTGTACACCATTGAAAAAACAAAAACTTGAAAAACTCATTTCCAAGTGAAGTGAGTGCAATCGCCAAACAAGTGCCCTTCAAACAAACCGAATGAATTCCCAATTAATATATCATCAAGTCAAAGCAATTTAGTTTTGTGACCATCGCTTAATATATGTAATCGAATTTAGAAATTCGGTACTTTTCCGTTTTCCGAGAAAAGAAGCGCTAGTGGTTGTTGTTTTTAACTAACGTAAACTAGGATCTATGTACATAATTATCAGTTTAGGTTACTTAAAAAATACAACATTTAATAATTGAATAGCCTAGTGAAAGAGGGTGTTGAGTGATATTTTTACAATTTCGATAAAACTGCGTTCAAATATCTGAACTTGCCTTTGCTGTCTATGGGCTATTTCACACTTCTTGCAATAATATCTTTGCACTTATTGTTGCTATTGCTTAAAATTATGCTTTAGGAAGGTACAATAATTGAACCTGTAACTGAACCTGACACATTCGAAAATGCTTTTAAATCATGTTTGACAAAAATGTTACTTAACATTCTTTTGCACTAAGCTCTTCAATTATAATTAATGACAAAATTATTACGTTTTCGTTTGTTTTATCAAACTTAAACTGGAACCACTAGCCTTAGCCACTAGCGCCACAAGCAGTGCCTCTCTACAAACGGAAAAAAAGCAGAAAATTTTTCAAGAACATGTTCGCTGTTTTTTCAAGTTTGAAACTTTAAAACCAGTAAAAAAGTTGAGATAGAGACACAAAAAAATCACATTTCCTACAGTAAAAAAAGAAGAGGAAATTCTTCTTTCGGTGTTTGCCATTTCAGGTTTCGTTACCGCCGAATAATTAGTCATCCAACTTTAATACCGCTGTCGGTTCACAATAGTGGTACAATGAATCGATTCCACCGAGTTTTAAAACATTAACTTGCTTTAAAAGATCAATTTGAATACACTTTCTGGAATCTAGTGGAAGGTTGGTGACACCCTGACAGTCGAAAAGAGTCCTGACATTTCCGCACCATCATGAAGTCTAAACAATCAATGTTCAAATTCACTTTGTTTACCAAATGAACTGTGCAGAAAATGAGACTAATGAAAACACGTGTAATCCATAAATTCCAGTGTCCAGTGTGTAAAATTTCTTGACTGAAAGTGCTGATTGATGATATTAGATGTTCCGAAAACGTTTCAACGCAATATAGCCTACAAAAAGTCCTCGATTTATGCGAGTTTCATATACAGGGTGTTCGAAAGTCCCCATACAATACATAGGTAAATGAGTAAATGAACTTTTCGTCAGAGATAAGGATGATTTTAACCAAAAAAACAACACACATGTAAACATTTTTGTAACAACTTGCTTAAACAATTATGTACAGTATCCTGTTTTTCTCCTTTGGAGTGTATAGTTTCAAATAAAATAAATAATTATACACGGTGTCCCAAAAATCTCTGTATAAAAAGAGATTTAACACGTTTTGAAACCAATTACCTTTAAAAGTCACAAAAAAATACCCAGAATATTATTATCTATGTATGGAACTTTCGGGACTCTGTATTTTATTTTGCTATTATGTGACAAGAAAAGCTTTCCCAGATGTTCGTCATAAAGAAGAGATCTTCGTTATTATGCGTTTTTACGCAAGAATTAGCTGTTGTAATTTTTCAGGTTTTTAAGACTAATTTCGAATCATGCGAGATTTTTCAAAGAACGTAACCTTCGCTTCAATCGACGACTAACTTTACTGATAATAATGCCTAAGTTGGTCTCTGGGATTTAGTTGTTCGAGTAAGCACAAGTGATAAGAACTTTCCTAATTTTCTTATCCCAGCACCTTATTTCACAGCTACATGAACTTTTTCTTTTGGGTGTAGTGAGACGGACGATATGTTCTATTGAAAATACACTCGGTGCTTGACGCAATTCCATTTCGCTTCTGCCAAACCTCGTTTTCCAAGATGCACAAAAGAATTCATTCCATCACCAAAAGGTGAAACATCCATCAACACTCGCTCACCAAGTGTATGTTTCATTTAGAGCAACCAATCAGCACTGCAGGATCGGCAAGGCTGCAGAAGCAGAGGATCATCCGAGGGGTCATAGAAACGTAGGCGGGAGATTGAAAGGATTGAATTGGGGATTTTGGGTGCAATCGAATTTCCATGGCAACACAAGTCCCGTTCTTCCCGTTCTAGAACGAATCACATCCTCTGGATGAAAACGAAGGGTTCAAGAAAAATGCAGCACTACTACGCTCCCCCATCTACCATGCCAAAAATTGCTAAACGACCTCCCACTTGGCCTCAATCTTCTCGGCCAAACATATTAAGAAATATTGGAAACTGATTTATGAGATCACGCCACTAAGTGAAATTGAGAAGTCAGTTCTTTTTCTATGAAGTGGTAAAGTTGAAGACATTCTAGAACAGTTGGTGATATACAGAAAGAAACATCGGGTTCTGTGATTTAAGATGACAAATTTTGAAGTTTTTCTTGTATGGCCTCCTGTCACTCGCAAGTTTTGGTGTAAAAAACAAGTCGAGCTATATCAAATTTGTGCACAACTGTGACGTCAGCATCATGTCCAATGAAAACAGGTTGACAAGAAGATGACGTTACAATTGTTTACAGAATGCTTGAATTGCCATACCAAAAATGTCGAGTGGCAATAAAATAAAAACTCTAAAATGTCATTTTACAGTCCATTTTTAACAATTTCGATTCAATAATGGAAATGATCACCATGTATGATTCAAATATATTGACAATTTTTCATACATTTCCAAATGACTTTACATCAAGACTAGTGACGTAGTCATCTTAAAGACATCCCAGAACAGTTCTCAGTGCAAGGTTGTATTCTGGTTTATCCAAAAGTTTTTAGTCTTTCTTTTATCTAACCTACTCTTTTTTGGCAACTTCTATCTAATAATAAAAATGATCACTGTGTATAATCCAGATATATTTTCAATTTTTCACAGATTTTCCAAATTAGTTTTCATCAAGACTGGTCAAGTTGAAGACTTAAAAAATTGTTGACGACACTCTGGAACAGTTCATGATACCAATAGAAACATTGCATTTTGGTTTAAACTAATAAATTTTCGTCTTGCTTTAATCTACTCCCTCCTTCTTGCTTATTTTTTCGATTAAAGAACTTCAATAATTCAGATGTATTGTTCATGTTTCGTAGATTTTCAAACAATTTTACATGAAAACTGGTGGATCTTGAACGAGATCGTAATACAAAAAAAAACAAAAACAAACAAAAAACAGGTTACCCTATTTGTTTCAAATTATAAACCTGTATCCAACAGTATTTAAACTGAAACGAATAAAGGAACAAACATGACTTACGAATGGTCGTGAAATTAAACTGTGTTTAGACAGTTGTTCTTACTCTCCTGCCACTATAAAACCGTTTAAGACTAAATAGCAATTACGTTCATAGTATAAATCAACTTCAACATCCAGTATCACTTCCTAAAGTAAAGCTCTCACCCAGAACCAATGAACATGTGACAAACTTCATGGGTATCACGGATTTTGATCGTCTACAACATAACAAAAAGTAGACGGAAAAAAACCAGCACATTGCAAGACATTCATTTCTTTAGCAACATGATGAAGATCCACTGCCCTTCTGTTGCCCATTAACCTTCCGTTTATCATCCTTAACCTTAATTCTATTTATTTCCTACGGAAGCTCTAGAAAAGAGTCAACGGTGCATGAAGATGGTCAGGCGTGCTCAGCGTGACCAATCACTGAAACAATCGATCCTCAACCCTTTTCTAGCACAGCATAAACTTTCCCTGGCAACCCCCTGCTAGCAGATGATGAGTGATGTTTTCAACAGAAAAACTGCCCAACAGCTCGTGTAACTTCCAAAAGCGAGAATCTCATATTCTTTTTTTCACAACTTGATGCAAAACTTAAAAGTCAGAGAAATAAAAGTTAAAGAAAGAGGGTTCACCCAAAAGGATTCTTCAACAAAAGATGTGAAAAGAGGAGTGCGTAGGCGGAAGGGGGTTTGCCTGGCAAATGGCCAAAACAGCCCTTAGCTTGAATTCAGTTCGTGTTTAGTTGAAATATATTGTGATCAATTGTATGGCCAAATGACAACAAAGTAATTAATCTCAGTCTTGAACTTCATAAACACCGAGAAAAAGTAGGGCAAAGAATAACTTTTTGTAGTGATCATTCCTTATAGTGTTTCGTTGCTTCTTTTCTAATGAGGTTTTTTTACTGGTTTTGTGACACTTAATTCAACTAAGCAGTTATATGACGCTAGATGGCAATGCTATAAAACATCAACTCGTGGTAAAAAGTGCATTTAAAGAATTTTGGACAGTAACCAATCAGTTTCGGTTTTTTTCCGAAAATCTTTTTTTTTTCATAATTGTTTCGAAATTCGGCGTCATTCGGTGCAAGAAACAGGCCAATTTGATACTCAGATACCGAGACATTGTCATAGA
Organism: Cryptops parisi; assembly: GCA_034695005.1. Classification (NCBI taxonomy): domain Eukaryota; kingdom Metazoa; phylum Arthropoda; class Chilopoda; order Scolopendromorpha; family Cryptopidae; genus Cryptops; species Cryptops parisi. The sequence continues at coordinate 23,409 of JAQIWH010000008.1, read as the reverse complement.
TGGCGCTGATAGTCACTGTTGGATGTGTAAGCCAAGTTAGCTTAACAGCTCTCCTGCAGCTCTTTATTATTTGTTGTGTACTAATTTTAGAATTGACAACAGACAGCTTCATTTCACATTCTTTACATAAAAATAAATGTATACCAGCAAAATATTTTTGGGCTAAAATGTATTAACAAAGTGATCTGTACATATCTAAATAATTAATTTGAAACATTTTGCATGTTTTACTAGTTTTTTGACGATACTGTAAAATTTTAAAAAATGGAGCGGCCGGTTACTGTCCCGAGCCCTTCAATTAAAGTATGCGCTTATTGACCATTGCTGTATTAAATGTTGATTTCAAGTATAAAATAGAAATGGTATGTGTTTATCATGAAAATGTCATGAAACATCTTCTGAACGCTGAGCTCTGGCGTCATGAAATTTGCATAGGTACAAAAATCTGTCTGAAATGCCTAGGTCAACGCGGCTATTTTCAGCTCTCAATGACGTCTCAAACCAGAGATAAATTAAATTCGACATTTTTTCATTGGATGGTTATGTCGATGATTACTTACTACACGAAGGTATCATAGTAACCAATTAATAACAACGTTACATAAAAATATTTTCAATTTATCGTTATCAACACCATGCAAAGACGCTGTTATTGCTTCAACAAAAACACGTTTCCATAGTTTCAAAACTAATTCCGAGCGAAACCCGGTGGGTGAACCTTATTTATGAACCTTAGCTACACATATAGTTTCAACAAAAGTAGAATTATTTTAATGTAAAATATGTAGGATACCCTAAACATGTAAGATATAGTCACAACTGATCCAAACTTCACGTTTACCAAAAAACTGTTATAAACATTGAATCGATAAAGTGAGTCGAAAAAATTAAAGACCCGAGTTAATACTCAAATCCAGCAATTTTTACACCCGCAGTAAAGCGTTATGATGAAAACCTTTAATGTTATTAGAAGAAGCCATTTAATCTTGGCAAAACGCAACCTTACCCCTGGTACAGAGGAGAAAAATGGTTGACAAATTGAAGGAATTAAGGCCATCTTTTGGACTTGTCACATAAGACATTAATCTCCCTTTTACCCTGGTTGGTGGGTAAGATAATTCCGTCACAAATTTACCCGGTATGACGCAGGAATTTAATAAAAGATTGAAAAAAAAAATAAATAAAACAAGGGCGTGGGTGTGGACTGGGATAAAAAACATTCCTGGATGACTCGGTATTAACACGGAGCTGGCAAATTTTGCATCACACTGTCCAATATACATGCACATAATAACCTATACATGAGATAGATGGAGTAGGATTATGAGTCTCTAATCCTTCGCGAAGACATGTTTAAAATTAACCATCAGCATCGTAGTTTAATCGATCTTCAAGTAAGGTCATGTGATGCCAATCTATCACACAAGTGAAAAACAAAAATTCGATCAAAATGAGAATTCAACCATTTGATCTTCCGGCCCTTTTAAGCCTAGATCTTTAAAATCAAACAAAGGTTAATATTTTGACACCTTGTTTTGAGGTAAATTGACTTTTATATAATTTCGTTAATAAAATTATTGTAGTAATGAAGTCGACCATGAGGCTCTTTCTACAAGTTTATTTTTAATTATACTGTATGTATATATAAACAAATATTTAACTTTTCCATTCAAATGTCTGTAGAGTTCAAATACCCAATCATTTGTATATTCTGTTTATACATTATGATTTTTAAATGACGTTTAGTTAGTGTAACTTTCATCAATTTTACTATTTAATTAAGCGATTTAAGCAGCAATCAAATAGAAATTGCTAATGATTTTGTTGCAGTTTGTTAACTTAAAATTTCCAGTCGAAAGAATATAGTACATAACGATTAAATACCACATAGATATGTTTTTTTTTATATATGTTACCTCCAATCCAAGTTTTCCATAGCGTGCATAGCCTCTATTGTCAAAGTATGAAATAACATTTTTTACACACTATTTAGGTTAGGTTTAGTTTAGGCTATTTGACAACATTTTCTCTAAAGACGTTTAAGCCTAGATTTAAATCTAACCTAAATTTTCGCTTAACATAACTATTTCAATCCTAATTTCATACATGCCTAAATCAGGTTTGGCATTCTATACAGTATAAAAATTCTATACATTGCCAGTAACATATACAGACAGAATATCTTGAATTAATGCTAGGGTTGCATTCTGCCTAAACCTTCATGTATCGAGATTCTCATTAAAAAACTTCAGCATACGGTGAGTACTTCAGCACCGCCACTACACATAATCGCATAAAATTTTCTCGCACATAACGAGCGTATGGGAATCTTTTTTTTGCCACACAGTAGCGAAATTTCTTATACGAAACTCGCGTTAGCAAAACACTGTACAGTATGTAAAACAAGTACCTCTTTAGAATAAGCTTTATTTTCGGTTTCTACAATTTTCTATTCGATTTATGCGATTTTTTGTTACATTGAACTTATACACGGTTTTCCATTTATTATGTTCTCACTTTATGAAATTTTTTGGTACACTATACAGTATCTTCTCATAAACGCTTGTAGATGGCAGTATATGTTCAGTTCCCAGCTCACTCACTCACTCATCCACTCACTCACAAAATCACAAGTAAAGCTAATATAAAGCGTATACAACTCATCCATTTTATTTTATTCGAAACATTTTTTTAGCCGGTTCTCGAGCAAGAGTGTTGTTTTATCATTCTTATGTAAAACAGGCTGACATTGTCAAGCGCCTGACACACACAGAAACAAAAATATGTATATTTGAATAATTGATCACGACTCTTAAGAGGTGGTGAAGCAAAGCCAAGGAGTCTTTTGGCGAATGGTGATGCAAACAAAACATCAAGGCATATTCCATTGGCGTCTCTATTACTCTTGTCCAACGACGCGTTGCATGCGCAATGCCCATGGAAACAACGTTTTAATCAAACGACGTAGCAGCACATCCAAGTAAAGAAGACGGATGTTTTCGACCAAACACTCATTGCAGGAAATCTATCGGCACCAAAGCTAAATCGAGCTGCTTGTTACCAAGACGACTGCTGAGATCAAAAAAGCATGACAAGCTATTTATTTCCACCCACACCGAACTAACTCCCCGAGACGACCTTCAAATTTCCGCAGCCATTTGTTATTTGTACAAAGATCCATTTGCATCTCACCACGAAAGTAATAATCTTTATTTATCACAACGCATGCCATCCGGAGAAAAGAAAAAAAAGATTACAGATTAATCTTGCTACATTGCAACGAAATTTTTGTAAACATGCAACTAACAGAATCTTACAATTTGTAACTGCAAACAAATGGTGATCATCTAAATGCTTTTTTTTTTATTTGATGATGATGATGGTGGTCATAATTTTTGTGACAACAACTGGCCAAGAACAATGTCATTTCTCAACTGGATTAGATTAGATTTTTCTTTCACTTTTCACAACTTAACGTGATTTTTATACGTGTTAAATCAGATCATCAAGAACACAGTTTCTAAAATGATAGAAAATCAATCGGTACTTGAATGGGGAGACCTATTGTTTATATCCTTTTGTCGATAAAAGGTCACATCCACCAAATGAAAAAAGAAATAAAACACACAAGTGAAACGTTAGAAAAGCCAAACAGATCATTGGAAGAAATGGACCTGACGAGATCACTTGAAAGTGATTGACGAAACGAAGCGAATGAAACACCAGACATCTTCAACAGACAAACTAAACGCCCCTTTGAAGCAGAGGTCACCGTTTTGTTAGTTTCTACAAAGTGAAACACCCAAACTGTAGTAGTGAGCCACGGTACTTCTAACATATACTGTTATACTCGTTACCAGAAATGTATAAAAACCAGTTATACAGTAAAATGTCAAACCTGGTTTAGACAACGTATGGAATTAACTAACATTACAACAGTTACGTTAAGCAAGACGTAATAAGTTAAGCAAGACGTTAGGTATAAATTTATGCCTCGAGTTAGAATCAATTGTTTTATTTTAGAAAGGTTGTTAACTAACCTAAAGTAGGCTTAACTAAGTTAAATAGCTTAGCAACTTAGCCTCTTAGCAACGTACTTCATACGTTACTAAGAGGCTTGGGAGAATGCCTGGATTCTATAGATTCCTGATAATATATACAGTTACACTGTATATAGCTTACATACGTGTAAAATTTATAATAATTTGCTATTCTTAAGAATGTTTTTTTGCATTAGGTGAGCGTGAAAACTAGCTTAGAAATGGCGCATTACTTAAGGCATTGCAAAACCAGAGACGTATTAGCATATAGTAAAATTGGCTTCAAGCAAAGCGACCAGGAAACCCAAAAGTTTCTTAAAACTTAATCGATTAATGCAGCCTGGGGATTATGTTCCATTATTTCAATTTAGCACTGATTTCAAAGTAACAAACACGCAAGACGGCTCAAGAAGACTAATAGCTTTTCTTTTTTAATAAAAAAAATGTTCTGAAAAGTTTCTTAGCAGTGTCAACCAATAGAAAATTAACTCGAAAATGAATTTTTGACGATAGGCATACTTTCAAAAACCTTAATGTTACATTTCATGGAAACTGTATTTCGTTCAGCTATCAACTCTATTTTGTATATCCAATTTTCATGAGCCATAAAAATAAACTCATTCCGAACCAAAAAGTTTCCATTGTTAATAAAATGCGAATAAAAAGTGTCGAATTCAGATAAAAAAACTTTCTATCAAACAAGAGATTTTGTAATATCTTTACACCTGACTATGAATAAATAAGAAATCATCGATTCATGCGAATTTCTTAAATATGAATTTTCGGTAATATGCTTTTGCAGATAACGATCATCTGCAAAAAAATCTTAGCAGATGATCGTTATATGCGAAAAAATTAACAATGGCGCCATTTTGTGCGGTGGTGCACAAGTCACTAAAAGCTGTAGTTTTGCCATTTCATATGGGACTTTTAATACCAAAAAAAAATAACATTTAAAATTTATGCTCAGGAACGTATGCCTCGCATAAATCAAAAACGTCTTGTAGGTGTTGAATTAGTCACACCTTCTCCTTTAAGTGCAAAATGCTTTCTTAGTCTCTCATACTACTTTGAAAACGTCATAATTCTTGTACTTATAGGAGCTTTGAGCTGCTATTGGTTGAATTATGGCAGAAGATAACTGTAAATTTTTTTTTTACTGATACACTTTTTTTTTCATCTATCATGATCTTATTTTTCTGTCGCTACAAGGTGTAAAAAGCAAGTTTCACTTACTACTCAGCTTCAATTTCAGACTCCCCGAAAGAAAAGAAAAAGTGTATAAGTGTGCTATCGGGTTTGTGTCTCATTTTTTGTTATCCCACATGAAAAATACCTGACATGCAGTCTTTTGAAACAATAATGTATCGATCTGAAACGCAGGTTGCGTTTATCAGATGTGCTGCACAATATCAATACAAAAAATCTCAACATAACGTGCAACACACACACACAAGGGCTATCAAATATTTAACGAGCAAACTTGGTAAAATATAATGTACACTACCTTCCTAATTCTCCAGTGTGCATCAACTTTATCCGGTTGAGCAATCTCGACCACTCAGCTAACATTTTTTTTTAGTAGTTTCAACATCTGCTGCTCTACCTTTAAGTGAAAGCTTTAAGAAAAATCAACCTAAGAAGCACGAGCTTTGTAACACGAAAAGATGAAATTTACAGATTTTGGGTTTCTGTAATGGACTTTCTGCGGCGCCATTACTCCTCCCCCCTTCCTCCCGAAAAAAAAAACATGCATTCGTGCTTTCAGATTGCACGTTAGACTAGGGTATACGTTAATGTCCGATTTGTCTTATTCTAGATCTAATTTACGTGTCAGCCAACGCATCAATAACCTTGAAAGAAAGGAAAAAGAAAAAATAAAATATATACCAACGTTTGCTAGTTGTTAGCAAATTAAGGTTCTCCTCATTCGCTCACCGGTTAATTAGGCTAGAAATGTGACACCGGATTTCATGAAAATTTAATGCCCGTCAACGCAAAAATGCAATCACGTTGCATCCTCCGGTTCAAGGTGACGACACGTACACTAATCATACAACTTCGAAGAATAAAGAGAACTTCTAGTTCCCCCACTCTCCACAAACTCAAATCGCTTTGGTTTTCCAGTTCCTCGAAAAAGCGAGGATCAATGAAGTGAAGCAATAAATCATTACGTGTGCGCATTCAGCTTCACCGAAAAAAGAAAAAAAAATGGTCGACTTTGAAAGGACCCCTTTCATTATATTAAACTGTCGGATCATTCAATCGACAGAAACAATTTTCCACCACATTCCGCATAAACCATTAATTATATCGATGCAAAATAACTGGTATTGTTCGCTAATTGCCATAATGGTATAGTGCAGCGAATAATGTAACTAACACCACACTTGGGGCTCGTAAGTCGTGCCTCAATGATTTTTAGATATCATTTCCTCAATGATTGGATCGAATCGATGTGTTTAATCAATTCCCTTGGAAATACTGCTTTTTCTTCAGTGCCCTTTGGAACAAACTGTTACGCATATTAGATGCCTCTTTTTTTTTTAATCATTAAGTCTACAAGGATTACATTCGCACAAAACCCGTGTTTTAATTGAAATGGCAACGCCTAGTGTAAAAGGGTGGTAAGCAACATTGTGTCAAAAATGACCTAGAAGCGTTTTTCGAATGTGTTAGGTGTCATTCTACCTTCCTGATGCGTAATTTTGAGCAACACAACAATAGATGCAAAGCTATTAGTGCAAAAAGTGAGAAGTAGCTCATAGACATCAACGCAAGTTCAGATCTTTAAACGCGTTTTCCACGAAATCGTAAAAATCTTACTTAACACACTTTCACACCAGACCCTACAATTGAAGGGCTCCGTGCAGCATAATGGTAAGCCACACTTTTTCAAAAACTGACCTTTTTATATCAAACTGTTCCTAGTTTGTTACTTTACCACTTCCTGGGTTTTCCAAAAAATAGCATCATATTATAGAGAATTATCTTGTTGCTTAATATGTCATTCTATGGAGTTTCTCACCAGAAAAACGTGGACAATTGTCTGAACAATTCTAAAAACGTGGCTTACCATTATGTTGCACGGATCCCTTCAATTATACATTTTTAATATTTCTCAACATTAATACTTTTATTCTGTGTCGTTTGGAGTAAACTGGACACAAGTAAATAACACATGAACATATTGTGTTTTCTTTGTTTACACTCACGTTGTTATAAATTTCTTTGTGTACTAAATCTTTTTAATTGTTGTGATGAAAACATTCTTCCACGGACAGAGATACACTTGCCTTTTATATAGTTTAATACGTACTCGGTGCCTAATTTTTCGAATCACTGAGTTGTATCAATACAGGTGTACCATACGAAACCTGTATTATTATAAAACTATACAATGTTTACATTTCTAAACATTTACTACTGCATTCACATTTTCTCAATGTCCATTAAAATAAATTAGTACGCATATTTGATACCTCATTTTATGAATCGTTTGAGTTAACAACGCTACAATATGAAACCTTTGTTTTTATGTAATTTTCATACTCATTCATGCTTTCTTATCATTCTAGCGAATGTTTAATTCGGAAATGAAGTAAATTAACTGCATTGACTAGATTTGAAAAATAGCGAAAAGGTACTGATTCAGCAACACAAAATCTGATCGACTCTTCTAAAATTAGCACTTTATCACAAACTAATTAAGTACGATGATCAAAGCATAGATTTCAATCATTCCGTGTATGCCAAAAATGTTCTCGCACCTCGCATAGCTTGTGAAACGATTTTTTGAAAATTCATTTGATTAGGGTGATCAATGAAACCAATTTACGGAATGAAAATATTTAATTAGGTTAAACACATCCAAAAATCTTTGTATTTCTGCATCTTCTTCCTCTCTCGCATTTCGGTCGTCATGACAGTTGTGGGTGAGGGTTGAGAAGGGGGGTGAGTGTAAAAGAATCTGCCGTTGCCATGGAGATGAGTTTCTCGTTAACGCCCTCATTACAAAGCATTAGGGCCCAAGAATTCGTAGACAATTAGGACTGATCACCTACTCCAACAATGGCTACAACAAGATAGGGCGTGGAAAAAAATTAAAGAATTAAAAACAACCCATGCGCAAGCTTACAAAGTTGTCAACGTTCATTCGAAACTGTCATTTAACTTTCTTTCTTCTTAGGTAATTTTGAGTGTCGAAATAAATTGTTTTAGCACTTTCACTAAAAATGCGACAGAGGCTTTTAGCTGGTAATTTGCACCTTTAGAAGTTCTTTGAATATATGTAGTCTTCGACTTATGCGAAGGTTACGTTCTGGGAAACTTCTCACATAAACCCGAATTGCCGCTTTTGAATGTTTTAAGTGAGCAATAGTAGTAAAAGGTATGTAAAAGTGAAAAAAAAATTATAAAATTTACTAATAATGTAATGAGTTTCACAATGAGAAGAACAATTTCATAACCAAATATCCAAAAAATGTGTATATTTCTTAAAACATTACAACACTTATATGCGCATATGTAATGTTAATTTCACACAAATGGTCACCTATTACTACACCACCAGCAGTAATTACCTTACTTTCATGGTATTGAAATCCTAGTTAGCCATACTCACATATGAGTTTTGTAATCACTAGCATCGTTAAGAACATTTCAACCAACTTTATTAATTGTCCCCTTTTGGGTTAGAAGTGCTGTTCACGGTAATTGCAAATGTATCATATGTTTAACTTCTATATCAAAACTGAAGAAAACTACTAAAAATCTTCGTGAATATAACCTTTAACATAATTTACATTGTACAAGGATAGTTAAAAAATTTCAAAGAAAAAAATTATTATTTTATTTATTTTTATAAGTTTTTTCTAACTTTTCTAACTACTCTCGAATACTTGGAAACAAACCCCGGATTCATGCTTAAGAATGTTTCTGGTCTTTAAGAATGATCTTTCATTATTATACAGAATGTTCCTAAATAGTCAAGTCATATTTCAACCACAGATGCTACGCATCAAAGCAAACAACCCATATAAACATGGGTCCGAAAATGCTTCCTTTCTGAAATAACTCAGGGCAAAGTCATGTAATCGAGGAGTTGGGTCGTGAAACGGCGTAAATCCAGTTACGTCGTTATTTCTTAAAATGCATATATTGAATCGTTTTAGACCAGTCTGTAACAAAAGACTTGCATATAATTTGCACTATCTGACTTTTTTAAAGCAAGAATATAAAACGCGACTATTGTAAATCTGAATTTGTTTTTGTGATTTCTTTCTTTTTTGTCGGTTCACTTCCTGGTTGTTTCACTAGCTCGTTTCACTTCCAAAACAATGGAAATAATACTGATCTTTGGGAAAACAGCGTAAAGGCATTTATAAATTAACACGATAGAGTAATTGGAATAACGTCGTAATTGCATTTTTAAATTAGCCTGTAACTCGAGGCCTGTCAACTACAGATTTTTTCCAAAACCTGTTCATTTTCCTTCGACAAATATACAGTTAACAGGATTTGTTTTTAATCTTAAATTTAAAGATGCCAGAAGTTTTTGCCCTTTTTCTCAAAACTACATTTATGGAATTTTGCCGTCATTCCACCCAACTCCTCAATTGCATAGATCTATCGTCTCACAATCGCGTAGTAGGTATGCACGTTTAGAGCCATGTTTATATGGTCATTTTGCTTAGTTTTAATGCGTAGTATCTGCGGTTAAAATTTTACTAGACCTTTTTAGATCATCCTGTTTATTCCTATTTATATTACTACCAAAAGCTTGTAACCTCCTGACGATTTGAGGTTCAGAGTTTTCCAACAATGCAATATATACCATTTGCTCCACAGTGGTTCTTCGTTTCCTCGAATCATCAGAAGTTATGGGCTAGGTTGAAGATCTCCAGAATCAAGGTATACTGTTCCAATTACAAAGCACATTAATCATCACATTCTTTCACCACCAACAAAAGTGGAAGTATACTGAATCAATCATTCGTTGTAACCGGAAAATGACATCCAACACGGTTTCCCTTTCTTCCAATGAGCTAATTTGAAAAATTAACTGTCGTGAAGAGACACGAAAGTGATCATTTTCAAAACAAAACAACTTTTATGTTCAGATCCAATTTTCTTTTCCGAAATTTTTGTTCAAAATTTTGTTCCTCGAAATGCAATACTGAAGTGTCAGAATTTTACTAAATAATTAAATTCAATTTTTATTTTTTAGTAAAAGTCAAGACCGTACGAAAGTTTGTCTCTTTTTGAAGAATAGAATCCAAACAACGTATTCCATAGAATTGCAACCAAAACTGTGTGACCTACATTTGTCCCCGGATGTGTAGGAAAACTAATCGATAACGTATCGAAGTCAACAGCAGGATGATTTCACTCCCCATACATTTCACTTTCTCTTTAGTTTGAAAATAATACAATACACCGAGTATTGAAATTTTCAGAATCAAATTAGATTTTCGTTTGGATTTTCATGAACAAGTTTCGGATCGATTCGTTCCATCCGTGTCTTTTTTTCCGAGGATGTGTGTATATATATTTCATTTCAGTTTTATTTATTTTTTTAGCTTTTTTTTTTAGCGATAGTGAGTTATGCAAAAAAGAAAAAAATAAATAAAACAGTGTAAAATATGAGACAAGTAACGAGAAGTGAAAGGCTCGGATGGATGGAGAAGAAAACGAAATTCAACTATTGTGATACCACTTTTTTAGAGAGAATTTTGAATTTAGTGCTCTCATTTACATCACCCAATAAAATGAAACTTTTATGACTAAAAAAAAACAAAAGAACAAAGTGCTAGAGGTGTTCGTTTTATGCGAGGATTACGATTTGAAAAAGTAAGTCGTGTAAATCAAAAATCGCATATATAAAATAAAATAAAATAAAATAAAACTAAAACGTTTTAGAAACACAAATTTCAAATAAATTAGTGAGAAAAAAAAGAATTTAAAAAATAATAAACGTTTAGTAACATAAAAATAATTAATAAATAAATGATTTACTAAATATTATATTATAAAATGCTACGTGCGATCTCTCTATTATTTCTCTGTCCGTGATGGTAAAACATGTTTTCATAAAAGCGTGTAAATAAATTAGATTTGGGATCCTCTTTTATATTCACCTTTGCTTACATTCATGTTGTCATGGTGAACACTGTGGTTCATGTTGGTATGGTAACGTAAACAACATAAAATTATATATCAACATACATTATATTTATTTACTAGTAAATAGCCCGTCAAAAATAACGGGAAAGTTGTTTATTGTTGTCATATTGCTCATGTTATTTGTCATATCTTATATTGCTGTCTCAATATTCGTTACAGTTACAATATTCGTTAAAGTTAGTGTTTTATGTTTACTATACATTTTATTGCTTATGTTCGTCTTGCTACGGTAACAGGAAAGAGGCACATGTAGAGAGACATTTGACTTGTTTTGTATAGTAACCCATTCTCCCTGTACTTCAAATGTACACTCGCCTTGTGTTGAACCCCGTGAATCACAGGAATTAACAATGACAACATTAGTGTAAACAAAAATCGTTCCAGAAAGATAACTACCGATCTGAGTAATTATTAAACAATATAAAAGCCAAGTGTTTCTCGCTATCTTTGTGCCTCTTTCCATGTCAGAATGTTTCCATGACAAAAACTGAAAACAAACGTAAACGTAACATAATGAATGTGTTATCATACCAACAAACATAAGCAATAACTCGCAACATTCGTTAAATCAATTAATTGTGTGTATTAATTGAATCAATTGCCTCCCGTTATTTTTCAATGGTCATACATCTAGATATAAAAGAAAACTAATAATTTCTCATGCTGTAGCACGCGTTACCTACTAGTAAATAAACAAATAAATGTTGAAGAAAAAGATGCTCCAACTGCCAATCTTAATGTTGTTTACACACAACTTTTCGATTGCTAAGAGAATTCTTTTCACAATTTTCGTTGTTGTGCTGTGTTTCCTCCGAATCGATGCACAGCTCATTTGGGAAAATGGAAGCGCTACTGTGTTATCCCAAATTGTTTTATTTTTTCTCTTTTCGTCCAGAAGAATTTACTTCCCTTCTGAATCGAACACACGACAAAAGACATTGGATGATCATTCACCAATGATTTGAAGAAAAATAAAACGAGCAGCAGCAAAACAGATAGTTTCGCAGTCTCTTGTAGCAAAACGATAACACAGTATAGTACTACAAAAGTCTTGGTCAAAAAGTTTCCGGAAAAAAAACTTAGGTGAAATTCTACCTTGTTTAATGCATAATTTTGAGCAAAACAACAATATGTGCAAATATATCTAATAGGGAATGCATCCACTTTATACGCAAATTATATAAGCATATCAAATACAAATTTTCCATGTTATTTTACTCTTGAATTATTTATTTAATTATTTTTTCGAATTTTGCTTCTTTTTTAAACTTGTGTACATTTGTCCCTACGAGACGTAAAACTGTGTAAATAAATAAAATATATTAATGCAAGAAGTGTGAAATAGCCCATAGACAACAATGCAAGTTCAGATCTTTAAACGCGTTTTCCTCAAAATTGTAAAAAGGTTACTTAAAACTCTTTTACACCAGACCCTTCAATTATCATTGCTTTATAATTTAATAATTCAATCAGTCGATAAATAAATTACTGAAAAATCTGAGTACCAACAGAGCTTACAACTACAAGTACCACTCGTATCAGGTCAAAATGTTGTGGTAATAATGTCGTCGACAAAAATGTCGTGGCAAAAAAAAATGTCACTGTACACATTTTTGTAAACATTTTCATACGTTATCATCTGTGCTGACTCGATAGTGCTTACAGGAAACTGCGTTAGGTTAGGTAAGGTTTGCTTAGGTTAAGTTAGATTAGCTTAGGTTTGCTTACAGGCCTACGTTAGAGGTTAGGTTAGGTTAGGTTAGAGATTAGGTTAGGTTATATTTTTTACTATTTTTTTAACGGTGACATTTATTATGGCGACATTTTTGTACAGCGACATTTTTGTTCAGCGACATTTTTGTCGAGGACATTATTACCGCGACATTTTGTCGTAGACTCAGTACCACTATAAATCTATAATCAAATAATCCTATATTATAATAGCTTAGGATTAGTTTATTGGCAATATAATTTTGCAGAAACTAATGTTTCAAAAATAACGAACTATGAATAACTAAATGGATATCTAATTTTCCTGAAATAGTTCGTATGGAGAGTGTTTGACTGGAAAATGGGTCTATAGGTGTAAATTCATCGTTTATTGTGTAGGCCTTTTTTTTTAGAGTAGGGAAAGTTTTTTCCCGCTTACACCGTGCGAAACACGGGCTTTCTTCTAGTAAATTTATAATATCGCAAATTATTTTTGATATCTTCAATTCATTTTCACATTGAAACCAAATAAAGCAGCCAAAATATTAATCCGAAACCAAAAAGTAAAATGAATTATTATTCCATGGTAGTAAACTATCATGTTAGACTCGAACCACAATCCGCGGAATAAACTTGTTCAAGAAGCATTTATCCTGCAAAAAAAAAGAAGAAGAAAGAGAAGGTTCTGTAATTGGCTGTTAGAAGTGAGTTACGTTTGTAGAATGGAAATTTTGCAAACCACCCCTTAGACCCCTTTTGTAGTAAGAGAGTTTTGTTTTCCAGAGTAACGTTCAATCCCGAAGAAGAAAAAGAACTTTTTGGGGGATTCGAAAATCCATAATTTTTCTTGTTTTATCTCTTGAGAATTTTCAGGGTAGCCAAGAAAGCCGATTGGACCACCACACAAGCCATTGAATATAGGGGGGCCAAAAAAAAATATAAAAGGAAAGGGTTCACTGGGGGTCATTGACGACTGTTGTCATGCCAACGTTTCAACTCTATTGGTTGCCAGGAAACGGGTGTAAAAAAGATCAAATAATACTGAATACACCTTCCTCTCGAGTGAGTTTTAAACTAAGATTCCTAAGCAATGTTCACTTCCAAATTGAGTTTAAAGCTTGGTGTAAAGTAGTTATACAAAACTGGATAACAAATTGAGAACAAGTAGGAATATAAAGATAATTTTTTTCTCCTCAAATGAAAATGAACATTTTACGCTTTCTTCTTCTTCTTCTTCCTCGGAAGTTTGCCAAGTATCTTTTTTTTTGTCGACAACTTTAAATACTGTTTTGTCTACAATGGATTTGTTGGTTATTATCCTTTGCAAGGATCTTATGGATCTTTTAACTGTGTTTTTTATTCTCCGAAATGTCGCTCTAGCCACTTTAACGTTGACAAATAATAATACATCCATGTAAATAATTTTCCAGTTAAAAGTTTTAAGATGACGTCTTTTATATATATAAAAAAAGAATAAAATGATTCAACAATATAAATCCTAGCTGAAAAACGATAGTAAAAGTTTTATCGCAAAAGATTTACATAAAACTAAATTTTGTCATGTGGTAAATAATATAATGTAAAAAAAAACACAACTAAACCGAACAGATAAATAATTGAAACTTAAAAGAAAACTAAGCAAACAACTAAAGTAATGTAACGGAATACTCTTGAATCCATTTGGCAACGTTTGCACTACAGACTATTGTAGACCCGATTCTCTTCGTATTTAAAAAGTTCAAGTAAACCTCATAAGTTCTTTAATTACTTTGACCTCATTGTGCTCAATGAGTAGATGTACAGTAACTTATATGATCGTGTAGCTATCTACTGTATATAAGGCTGTGTTACGCTTGGAAAGCTTTTTCTTCGGTGCTGTGTTATGCTGAAAAGCTTGAAAAAATACTGTAGCTACTCCTTTGTGTTATGCTGGAAAGCTTGAAAAAGCTGTAGCTATTGAGCTGAATTATGCTGGAAAATTTGAAAAAGCTGTAGCAATAGCTCTGTTTCGCTAGAAAGCTTGAAAAAGCTGTAGCTATTGAGCTGAATTATGCTGGAAAAATTGAAAAAGCTATAGCAATAGCTCTGTTATGTTGGTAAGCTCGAAAAAACTGTAGCTATTAGGTTGCGTTATGTTGGAAAGCTAGAAAAAGCTGCAGCAAAAGAACTGTGTTATGCTGAAAAGCTTGAAAAAGCTGTAACTATTGAGCTGAGTTATGCTAGAAAACTTGAAAAAGCTGTAGTAATAGCTCTGTTATGCTGGTAAGCTTGAAAAAGCTGTAGCTATTGTGCTGAATTATGCTGGAAAGCTTGAAAAAAGATGTAGCTCTTGTGCTGCGTCATGCTGGAAAGCTTGAAAAAGCTGTAGCTCTGTTATGCTGGAAAGCTGGAAAAAGCTGTAGCTTTGTTATGCTGGAAAGCTCAAAAAACCTGTAGCCAATGCTTCGTGTTATGCAGGAAAGCGTTCACAATTGTTGCTATTTATTGTGCTACTTGCCCGAAAAACCCGTATGGTGAACTTTCCCTATTCGCGATGGTGCTTACGCGAGTTTAACCATCCTATGTGATCAACATTTAAAATATTTTTTTCTATTTTTAATAAATTTTTCTTTTTTTTAAGTACAAGTAAATTACAAAAAAAAAATATAAACATAAAAATATTAGATATAAAATAAAAATTTGATCAATTAATTAGTTTTTATAAGCCACACAATCGTGGGGAGATTATTAATTTCAAACGTTAGCACAAATAAGTATTACGTCAAAAAACAAAACAATTCCATTAAAAAAAAAAGTCCAACTTTTGTTAGATCATTATCTATCAAGTGTACTGTCTATTTTAATGGCACCCAACTTTCTTTATTTTTGTAATAAGCTTGTAAAGCTCATCAACCAATTTTTTTGCTACTTCTTCCATATATAAGTCTCTTCTAACGACCTACCATCATGTCACGACCTACCATCATGTCACATGATCATTATCATCAATCTTTTAAGCTTGGCTAAAACTTTTGGATGATGTATTTAGCATCACTACATTTCTGATGTGTTTCTGCAAAGTAAAAGAAGAAGAATAAAATAATAATAATAAAAGAAGATCCAAAGTGGTTTTCACTGTACTTGTGTTTTTTTTTCTCTCGTTTTGTGTCACTTTTCGTTTCGTATTATCACATGACACCTGAATATAGTGTATTGCAACTGTCAACAAAAACATATCCTCTCATCTACAGTTTCTTTTTCGTCTTATCAACCTGAGTTGAAAGTTGTTTTTTTCTTGCAAGTAAAAATTCATAAAAAAATATATATTTACAAAATTTATATACTAGTGCTACAAATTCAAATTTTTATAACAGATAAAAAAAATAATAGCGATAAAATAGCATTAAACAAACTAGCTGATTTTATTATTCACTTCTTGTGAATTATCCGTGTATGTTCATCATCGGTAAAAGTAAAGTTTCATGAAATGACGTCATATGTATATCCACCGCAAACCGGAAACATATGCTTGAAATTTATTCGCGTTTGAATGTCATGTGGTGTGGCGAAGCCATTGAAAATACAGGTAGCGACAACCATACTTCAGCCAATGGCAATTGTTGTTGTTACTTTTTGTTATGGAAACATTCGTCATACAATGACTTAAGCATTTTACAAAGTAGGATAATTAATAAAAAATTATGCGCGTTTGAACGTCGAGTGATGTGGCAGAGCCAATGACAATACAGATAGCAACAACCATACTTCAGCCAATGGTAACTGTTGTTACTTTTGTTATGGAAACATTCGTCATACAAAGACTTAAGCATTTTACAAAGTAGGATAATTAATACACAATTATGCGCGTTTAAATGTCATGTGAC
The DNA here is from genome assembly GCA_034695005.1 of Cryptops parisi. Lineage (NCBI taxonomy): Eukaryota > Metazoa > Arthropoda > Chilopoda > Scolopendromorpha > Cryptopidae > Cryptops > Cryptops parisi. The sequence goes on along the minus strand of JAQIWH010000008.1, from coordinate 6,611 downwards.
GTGGAAGAACCAATGACAATACAGGTAGCAACAACCACACTTTAGCCAATGGCAATTATTGTTAGAAAACATTCGTCACACATGGACTTAAGCATTTTATAAAGTAAGATAATTAAAAAAAATTATAAATAATTAAATTTTGTACCGGTTTCTGTGACAAAAAATCGTAATGTCATAAAATAGGTAGTTAATGTGTGAAATAGGGTGAAAAATTTTACATTTAATACCGTTTGATAGTCTCCTTTATTACATAATTTTGATCATTACATAACTTTGATCATGAATAATAGAATCCAATGACTTTATTTAAGCTACTGCAATATAAATAAAAAATATATACAAAAAAAAGGCATATTTTTCAGACATGTTTATATCCACATTACGTGTATAATTTTTTTATGACCATGTTTTTGCCTCACATTTCAAAATGACTTATCTGTTTTTACGCTACTTTGGTGAAGAAAAAAAAGTGAGATGTCATCAATTTTGTTATTCATTGTTTCACCAGAGACCAAAACACGATAAAAAATTCTCAAGAAAAATATATCTATATAATTTTTCTAACACATTTAAAAAAACACGAATTCCAGTTACAAATTGAATGTCACGAGTAGAAGAAAAAAAACCCACATGTAAAAATTACATTTGAAACTTTTGAACATTTGACATAGTGCAAACCCATTCATGTAGCACACACATGTAATGTATTTTTCCTATCTTGCTTCCAGAATAATAAAACAGGAATCACAATAGATATCCATTCTTTTTTTATCAAAACAAATAAATACAAACATTCGGTTTCACAAATGTATCACATGACCATGTGATACATTTGTTTTACATGACCATGTGATGCATTGATGTTTTCGTTGGTCAGTTGTAAAGAATTTTCTCCAAAGCATGGATTATATATCTTTTGGGATAAAGTTTATTTATAAAAATGAAAAATTGAAACCAATTTATTACATTTATTCAAAAGTATGAAGAAAAAGTTGGACATAAATCAAAACCTTTACAAATCATCAACTAGGACATAGACGTGTGCGATAAGGATTCTTAGGGTGTACGTAATGGACAGTCCATTTATCTTTCGTCTGTTATCTTAATTAATGGTCCTCCCCTAGTTCTTATTTACAATTCGTTTTACCCCCATGTGTTTATTTATCGTTTCACGAGTGTAAACGATATATTTATCCAAAGAAAAATGGTGGACTGTACATATTGCTTTAAGAAAACCGAGTTGGAATTAAATATGCACAAGTTTGCAAACTCCAAACCTAAAAAAAATGTCATTTATAAGAGAGTTAAACAATAACTATATAATAATATATACTGTTACTTTTATATACTTGTTGTTGGACTAAAATAAGATTTAAATAGCAGGTCCCCGATTTGTCATTAAATTCTGAAAAATCTCGCAGTAATAAAAAAAAATGCATATATAGAAATTCCCATAAAATAGCAAACTTTTCAGCGTTTTCTACTTCTGTGCCATCGTTCAAAATCGCATGTGAGCGAAATTTTCTTTCATTTATAATGAATATTTAGAAGGATTTCTAAAATTCGTAAATTTTGTGAATTTCAAAGTTTATGAATGGCAGCCGAATTGATCAGATAATAATCCATTCATGTAAAACTTGTACCTAGTTGTCAACACGTACAATTCAAATGACGTTTGCTTTTCAATGACATTAATTAATCAAGACGTCAATTTAACCTGTTTGACTGGAACAAGTGGACATCACTTTTGAATGAGTAATTCAATATGACACACATTCAACTTGCGAACATGTTCACAACAAATTGTTTAGCTAACACAAAGTATGTCAAACAAAAATCGTCTAGGGGACGCATCATAACAGAATAAAATGTAACCGTGTATTATCTATTACAGTTGCAAAAAATAAAATATGTATGGACACTTTTGGGACATCCTGTAAGACTGATCACGATTAATATGGATTAATCAACACCTCTTTTCAATCACAATGGATTCAAGTTTATCGTCACCGTTACTTTAAGTTACCAAATTTGATACTTGTGTGGTAGTATAATCAGATGAATTGGTTAGTTATAGTTAGTTAACAAGTAACCACATGATAAACAGCGCTCATCAATAATAAAACTTCACCACTTCAAGTTCATCTTGATTTAATTATGTAGTAACAACTGGTGTAGCATCAGCTTAATTTAAACACTCAAGCCTTCGATTTATAACTTGTTAACAAACACAAAATGCAAATTAAAACAACGATAAATCATCACATTAAAATGGTTTTTTAGTTCTTAGTTCTTAATTAATTAATTTATCTTGAAAAGAGTTTTCATTAAAACCCGTTTTATGCTCTATATATTAACTTCATTTGTGAGTGAGTTTGTGAGCTAGGAATTAAACGAATACTGGCATGTACAGACGCGTATGGTAATGCACTGTATAGTTCAATGGATGAAAACTCGCATATAGTGAGAACCTTATAAATCGAAAACTGCCTGAGTCCGATGTAAAAAACATATTTATTTATTTATTTATTTAATTATTTCGTGTCTTGTGCGATTTAAAATAGCTCAAATCGAATAAAAAATTGGAGAAATCAAAAATAGAAATACTCAAAACTCGCATAAATCGAATATCAAATTACTCAAAAATCGCATTAATCTATATTCGCATCACTCGAAAATTGGCATAAATTGAAATTGGCATAAATCGAAAACTTGCAGAAATTGAAAATAGAATTACTCAAAACTCGCATAAATCAAATATCGAATAACTCAAAGATCGCATAACTCTAAATTCGTATACAACAAATCTACCAAAAATCGCGAGAAAGGCATAAAAATCGAAAACCGCACAAGTCCAATGTAACAAAAAGAAAACGTATAAACCGAATTGAAAATTGCAGAAATCGAAAATAACGCGTGTTACTTAAAAATCATTTCAATGTACATGTCTCGTTTTAAAATCTGCTTAAAAGAAAATTTAAGTTTTCGTGAATTAACGGTTCACAAATTGTTTTAAAGTTATGTCAATTCGAAACTGTCGCCACCAATTTTTGTGGTCAATAAATCATTCACAACAAGAAAGTGGAACTTGAAAAAAAAATAAAGCATTTTTGTACCAATTCGATTTTTCGAGAGAGAAACGCTGTGCAGTACTTTGTGTACGAGAGAGAAAATAAAAGTGAAAGTTTGTGGGGTTTTTTTTTTGAAGATTAAATTAATTTTGAAGAAATACAATTTTTGTGGACACGAAATTGATTTTCCCATATAACAAAGCAACGTCAAAGTTACTCAAAGAAAAGTTAATTAAATCGGCAATGAGACTTAGCATCTTTTGCCGAAATTAATTTCATGCAAGTTGTTAGCTATTTAATTAGACAAAATATATATATAATGAAATCTGTTTCTTTTAAGGAATAATTCTGCACTCCAATAAACAAAACCGCCCACAAAATTTAAAGCGAACTTAAAAAGATTTATTTTTCGCGATTTTTTGTTTTCATCTTTCAGCTAAAACTGAAAATAGACATCGCCACACGGTATACGGTAATTAGTATATGGAAAATATTAATAGAAGTACTTTCCATAAATTTAATTGGCAACTCAAAGTCTTCATTAAAGAACTTTTGTGTATCATAATACATTAGTATATTTACGGTCCCGCTCGTCATACCGACAATCACAATACCGACCGTTCAAAATACCGACAGTTCAAAATACTAACATTTGTTTGTACTTGGTTATGGGTTTATTGTGCAGGTTAGGTTAAAAAAAACATGTTAAATCATACGTTTAAGAATAAAAGAATAAAATTAATTTTAAAAATTAAAATAAAATATAATTGATCAATTTTGTGGCATTAACGTTAAAATTCTGAACTGTCGGTATTTTGATTGTCGGTGTTTCGGCCTACACCCGTATATTTATACATATACTATAATATCAAGGTGAAACAAAATTCAGATCAAAATTTGTACTCAGCTCCAGTATTTTTCCGTTTGAAGATGGACATCGCTTGCGGCGCTAATGATTCTTGTTTTTCACTAACCTGAACTAGTGTCTATGGGTATAGATAATCGGTTAAGGTTAGTGCTTAGTGGTTGTGCAAAAAAGCACAACCACTTAATATTTATCATAAGAATCAATACATTTTTTGTTTGATTTAGCTAACTTAAATTGGCGCCACAAGCGGTTCCTCTCGTAAAAAAAATACTCAGCTGAATATTCCGAATCAATGATGTTATGGAATATCCCATAACACTATTGTTGGTTCGGATTACCGATATTTTGAATTAGCGATGTTTTGGATTATTGATAGCTCGGATCACTAGAGTTTCGGATTGCTGATGTTTAGAATTACCGATGTTTCAGATCACTGATGTTTCAGGTAACTCATTTTTTTATGGTTCGCGATGTTTTGGATTATTTATAGTACGGATTACTAGTGTTCCGGATTACTGATGATTTAAATTACTGATGTTTCAGATTACTGATATTTCAAGTAACGGTTTTTATGATAACTAAGGTTTAGGATTACTTGTGTTTTGGATTAATGGCGTTTCGAATTACTGATTTTTCCAATTTTACTGACGTTTTTCAGATATTATTGATTTTTGAATATAAAGATGTTGACTGGTTTTATTATTATTAACTCATCATGACATTTAGTTATGAAACTATTAGCAATTTAATAGTTTTAAGTACTGTACGTCTTTAAGAATCACTTGAAAACAAGCTATTTGAATTTGCTACGTTTTGAGGCAAGTCGCTCGAAAACGTGCTTCTTGCACTGAGATCTGCACGTTTTCTATAAACCGCTTCAAAACAATCTATTTGAATTCGCTATGTTTCAAGGCGAGAAATTTCGAATATAAACGGGATTTTCTTTGCCTCTGAAAACATAAGCGATTAGTTCTCTACGTCAAAACAAAATCCGATTTGAATTTGAACATCTTTTAAACCGACAGTATCGTTCATTAAACGATATTATTGAATCAAACTTCTCAGTTGATTTCGGATTCATTCAATTTAAACGCAAATATGAAATTGGTGTTAAAATCGTTACAAATTCAACATGCAGGCCTATAGTCGATTATGGAAACCGTGACCAATAATCAATTTCGGTTTCTCAACAAAAATGAATTTTACATTGAATTTCAAATCGTTTCAATGGTTTTCAACTACTGTATTAATATACATTGACAGTTTTTATTCAATTCTTTAACAATTGTAACAAAGTAATGCTTTTTTCTTTGATAAAACCGAACTGGTAAATGGTCACTGAGGAGAAGTGAATTGAACCATAAGCCAAAAAAAATTCAACAATTTCAAGTCTAAAAGGTTTGGAAATGTGACAACTTGCAAGAAAACGGAAAAGAACTGCTGAGCAAGTGAAGTTTTTTAAAATAAAGAGGAAAAAAAATATAGAAAATCTACCTAGAACTCTGTTACCAATTCCAGGGTCACTTCAACATATGTTCTCCCCCACCACTAAAAAAAAAAATCTTTTAAAGCTTCTTTTTTTCTTAACCCCCTCATTGTCCAATTCGACAAACAGCTTTTTCCACAGAATTGTCACCTCCAATGTTGACTTTAAAAAGTCTTCAAACCAAATGTTAAAGTAGAGAGATTTTTTTTCTTGGTAACGAAAATAATCAGATGAAGATGCAACAGACCAGAAAAAAAATAATCGTTAAGAGAATACGAAAATCGTCAAGGAAAAAAAATACTTGCTATATGGGAGTGAAAACTGCAATCTCGTAATGGAATGAAAAACAAACTGACTTATTGTTTTTCCCAAAAATTTTCTACGCAAAACATTCTGATTAGTTTTTCGGAGAACAATATTTTCGCAGCAAAACAACAAATTCAAATTAAGAGATAAATTTCTTGAACGCAACGACAGCAACCACAAATCTCCTTCAAAATTATCGGCTATACATTTGAAATACACAAAAATCGTTAATAGAGTATTTCTTTGTTTCATTTTTAAGACTTAACTTATACCACCAGCAAAAAGAATTAGAAGTTGTCTAGTGTACAACTAGAAAACGTTTTGTAATAAAATATTATAAAAGAAAAGTCTATATTATAAAGCAATAATTGGTTATTTTTTTGGTTATATGCACATTTCGTATCAAAGTACAGACGAAACATAAGCAATGTACAAAACACAAAAACTCACCTGCAATGTCAAATGCAATAACGTAAGGGAAAACACTCAGGTACTTACCTAGAAAACAAACAAAAAATAAATGTTTAGTATACAATTAATTTTAACCATTTGATATTTGTGTAATGTTTAATTGTAAACAAGTAATTAACAACTATAATTTTAAAAACTGCGTTTTTGATAACCTCTTTTACAACCTCGTAATTACTGAAACAAACACTTGGAAATATATGTTTGGCAGAAATATGTTAAGTGTTTATTTAAATGAATAGGTTTTATACTCTCAACAATGAATGGCTGTTCACGTAATGAAGAACTACACTACAAGTAAGTAGTCAATTATATACATTACTAGTGAATAGCCCGTCAAAAATGACGGGAAAGTTATTTATTCATTTAGCTCATATTGCTGCGCAATATTCGCTACAGTTGGAGTATTTAT